>JAMPIV010008023.1:0-280000 GCA_024509875.1 Oreohelix idahoensis | reverse complement strand
TTCTCCAATGATTTTGTTATTTTCCAACTCTCACAGCCGTATGTTAACACTGAGATAACATTTGAATTAAACAGACGAAGCTTGGTATGTATATTCAATGATCGTAATTTCCAAATGTTAGATAATCTATTGAAGGCGCTAGCTGCCAAAGCAATTCTAGTATGGATTTCTCTTGTTGTGTCACCATCCTGAGTCATTTTACTGCCTAAATAATTGAAACTTTCAACTTTCTGTAGTTTTTCCCCGTTCAAGATGATATCAAAGGTCTCGTTAGAAAAGTTCATAGCTTTAGTTTTAGAGGCATTTATTTGGAGACCAATTTTAACCGAGAGATGACACAAATTATTTATTGCTTCTTGGGATTGTCTTGGTGTTGAACTTAAGAATGCTACATCATCTGCGAAATCCAGGTCCCCCAGGAATTTTCCATTTGTCCATTTTATACCCAATTGTTCATTGTGGGTATAGTTTCTCATAACCCAATCAATAGCTATTCCAAAAAGTAGTGGTGACATAATACAGCCTTGTTTCACCCCTGTTTCTACTGTAAACCATTCTGTATTCCCTTTATTTGTTCTAACACAACATCTTGCATTGTCATATAGCGCTTTGATTATATTCACATATTTTGTTGGAAAACCATAGATTGTAAGTATCTTCCACAATGATGGGCGGTGTAGACTATCAAAGGCTTTTTGAAAATCGACGAAGGTGATAATAAGTGGCGATTGCCTTTCCACTGATTCTTCTATAATTGTTCTTAGTGTGAATATTTGATCAATACATGATCGTTTCGGCCTGAAACCCGCTTGTTCTTCTCTGATCTTTTCGTCAGCATGCAATTTAAGTCTTTCTAACATCATGCAACATAATAATTTTCCAGGTACTGATAATAGAGATATACCACGCCAGTTATTACAGTCTGATAGATCACCTTTCTTCGGTAACTTTACAATAATAATGTCTTTCCATTGTTGTGGTGGTTGTTCTTCTCTCCATACTTCATTTATAATATCTAAAATTCTCAAGAGGTTGTTGTCATTAACTGCTTTAATCATTTCCCCTGAAATTTCGTCAACTCCAGCAGCTTTAAAATTTTTAAATCTTTTAACGGCTTGTTTGATCTCGTCCAGCGTGAATTCATCGCAAGTTATTGGCAAGGTGGTTGTGGGTGTTTCATTATTAAAATCAGGTGTTACTGTTGGTGGTGGTCTGTTTAGCACCTCCATGAAGTGCTCAGCCCATCTCTTCATTTGTTCTTTTTCTGTTGGTATTGAATTCCCTAATTTACCTTTAACAGGTGTTTCCATAGCAGTAGGCTGGTGACATAGTTGTTTTGTAATTTGATAAAGGCACCTACTATTACCAGTTCTTGCAGCATTTTCAGCTTCTACGGCCAGTTCATTGATGAAATGTCTTTTATCTCTTCGAGTTTTTGTCTTCACTTCTTTATTTAACAAGTTATAAGTTAGTTTGCAAGATTCAACTGCATTATGTGTACTTGCCGCTAGTAGTTTAAGTTTTGCTGTTTTCCTTTCTTGTATTTTATCCCAAGTATCTTCTCTCATCCATTTTTTCTTTTTATGTACTAGGTATCCGGTGGTCGCTACAGCTGCTTCTGTCATTGCTGTTCTCAGTTGTTCCCATTTAGTATCGATTGTCTTGGTGGTGATATCGTTGTCAATTTTGCCTAAAGCATCGAAATAGTTGTTCATTTTGACATTATATTCCTTCTTTATATCATTTGATTGCAGTCTGTGTACATCTATTCTTCTATTTTTATTCGGTTGGTATAACTTCTTCAGTTTAATTCTCATTTTAGCTATGCAGAGGTTATGATCGCTTCCGATCTCTGCACATCTGTATGCTCTGACGTCTTGAACTGATGAGCGAAATTTAGCGCTTATGCAGAAGTGATCTATCTGGTTCTTAGTTCTGCCATCAGGTGAATTCCATGTTATCTTGTGGATATTCTTATGTGGAAAGATGGTGTCTGCCACAACGAGGTTTGATATTTCACAAAGTTCTAGAAGTCTTTCGCCATTTTGATTCATACAGCCTATGCCATGAGTACCGAGATATCTGTAAAGGGCAATTTTTACTATCTTGCAATATAATACATTTATATACTTATTATGTTCGCAAATATTTTGGTAAACAAAGTGTTTCCTTTTTAAGTGCTTAAGGAGAAGTCATTTTTGAGTTACTTCCCTTGAAGGCAGTTCCGTCATCTTCGATCGGACTCCGCGGACGAATTTAGGCCTACTGCGATTTATTCTTTGGCTGGGTAGGAATAGATTATTCTTGCTTCAGTATATCTATGGCCTGAATTTATACGTAGTGTTTGTATGAGTAGGACGAGTCTGTCTTATATATGGATATCTTTACATTTCTAAGTCGAACTATGTTGGTTGTCGCTAGAAAAGGTCAAAGGCTATGCAGCGGAAGTATCGCTAGCAAGGGTGTGATTCATGGCTGTCATCCTGTCTGGATGTAGAATTTTGATGTAGCCGGCCTATCGCCGAAAAAGTGATCTATAAGTAGATGGGGAAAAGTGATAGTCATTTAGACATGTTGTATGTACTTTACCCCAGTGTTTATTCTCTTTTGCCAAGGAATGGCAAAGTTATATTTCGCATAGAAAGGTAAAACCACAATTTATTATGAACTTGGGCTTCGCCATCGTTGTCGATAAACAGATGCACAGTGGTACTTTTGAAAAGAATATTTATTCAAAGGAAGATGACATTCCTATGTATCAGCACTAGATTATATGATATTATTCAATTACCTCTATGACAGAAGTTATGAAGAAATGAGGACATTTAACGAATGACCAATTTTGGTCTGGATCCTATAGTGAGTGAAACTCACGAGAGAAGAACAGCCATGTTGAAATTCATATACTTTGTATTTATCGAGTGAGAAAAAGGGATGCCTGTACTATCGCTCGATGAACCAAGAGATCACTGCTACATGTGAGAACCCATGTCTGGGATTCCTATATCTTTATGGAAAAATATATATATTGAACTTTACGTGAAGGGATATTCGCTAGACGAGATTAGGTCTAGGAGCCTTCCTATATATTGGTTATGGTCTGACGTGCCCAGTCAGTAAAGCCAGATGATTTACATGATGGAACTCTGAATGCTTATTTACGAATGCTCCATTATGATATTTGCCAAGCATGAATGCTAACTTAAGATGATATGCCTGTGATCAACATTATGCTGTCTATGTCGACATTTGTTCCTGTAACCATACACGTACTGTCCAAGTGTGCGTCTCATTAAATGTTATAAAAAGACCACCGTAGTTCCAGTACTTCTTGAATTCGAACAGTGTGAGTATGAGTGATGTACTACCAACTTGTCAACTCTATCGAATCATTCTACCATTCGCGTTCTGACATTCATATACACACTCATTGTCTACACTCACATTCTTGTCGGAGCCTCATCACGTTCCAGGACAAGATGACCTGTATGACCAAAACTGTGCTGGGTTTAATGAGTTGACAATCGTTACACTTTACTACACCAGTCCCAACATCTACATTTATCAACTGGTGTGCCAGCTTCCTGGGTCAACCTGCACAGTGACCATATTGAGAAGTAAACTTCTGAGACCAGACGTTCCTTGGGGTCTGTTACGACACACAAATACATCAACAGTACAACTCTACAGTGATGTCAGCGTGACCTGTCCTGTCGAGAGTATGCGGTAACTAGGTCAGCGTTTGTTGACATTTGGTTCGTTGGACATTTGCCATACAACTGACAGTGTTACACAGCAAGCTTGGTTGAAACATAGAACATTACACATCAGGACTGGAGAATATTTGACAGTGTTTGCGAAAGGAAATGTTATTGAACTGAGAAGTCCTACATCGATTGTTATCATTCACATCAACGATGGAACTTCTATTTCTGTGTTGAATTTAAAATAATTAGACCAGAAGTATTTGTTTAATAAAGTACCACAGTACTGTACTATTAGGCAGTGTAACTGAGCCTTCTTTACAACACATTCTTTCTGCAACACTCTATTTACATCATATTGCCATACTATTTATGCATTTATGTATTTATGTTTAAATATTTATATGTGATATTTGTCACACAACAGAGTATCCCACGTAATAGAGGGTCTGATGTGTGCGTTTCTATAGGTGCAATTTTCTTGATTGAAAATTTGCTGCGACAGCTGTTGCTATTAGTGTTAGCTGTGAAGACTGTACTCATTGTTGTTTTTTGTAATATTCCTCTGTTCTTTAGTTTGTTTTGATTTGTTTGTAATTTGTTGGTCTACCCTATTCTATCTTTCAGTTCTATTCTCAATTTATATTTATATACTGTGGCGTTATTTGTATTTGTTATCCTCTTGCGGGTTATCTTTTATTGTTTTTCCCATTTGATTTATGTCATTTCCGCAAATGTTTTCATGTTCTTCTGTATAACTGTTTTGTTTTGTGCCTGATCGACATACACTATTTAAAATATAGTTGATCATATAAATTGATGTACAAGAATCAACTGATAGTTAATTGCTATTACTAAAGGTACACAGTTGATGATATAAAACACTATTTCTGGTGCACTGCACTTATATTATAAAGTGAACCAGCAACTTATAGCTGTTATTATATAAGGATTTATACAAGACCTTTGTAAGGCTTGTTTCCCACAGTGATTGGGATAGTTAAGTACTATTTTCCACAGGTTAAAAAGTTATCATACAAGGTCTTTGATTAAGACTAAGAAAGTGAATTTATTTACTTTTGCAAATTACTGATCTTATTAGACAACATGTCTACATTAGATTATTTTATCACACAAGGCAGGGCTCTTGATAAGACTGGTCAGCAATTAGAAGAATGGGCAGTTGCTCAATATGACAAAGCATTAGCTGCTGCTGCTGAAGAAAGAAAAGCATTGATTGAAGAAAAGAAATTAGCAGCTGAGGAGAAAAGATTAGAAGCTGAGGAAAAAAAATTACAAAGAGAGGATGAACAAAAGAAATTGCAGATACAGACTGATGAAAAAAGATTCCAGATGGAAATGGAAAAAGAGAGAAGAAAAGATGAAGCTGCTGCAGAAGAGAGAAAATTACAAGCTGAAGCTCAAGAGAAAAAAGCAATAAGAGAACATGAACACCAAAAAGAACTTTTAGCATTTGAGTTAGAAAAGTTAAAGTTAACAAACATAAGTGATGGTAATCAAGCATCTGGTGGTAATGGTAAACCCTTTACTTACAAGGTCAAGGTACCAGCGTTCAACCCTTCCAGTGATGACATAACATTCTGGCTAAATAGATTTGAACGCTCGTGTCGAGCCCATAATGTGGACAAATCACAATATGCTAACCAGTTATCAGAAAATCTGAAAGGTGATTCTCTGACTAGTTTAAGTTTGGTTGAAGAGGCTGACAAAGATAACTATGATGTTATTAGGGCAGCCTTATTAAAGAAGTATCAGTTGTCTGAAGAGGGTTATCGGAAGTTGTTTAAGACAATGGTGCCTGAGGCAGGTGTAGAATTCTCAGAATTCATTGCAAGGACACGTCTTACATTTGATCGTTGGATTGAGCTATCCAAAACAGAAAAGACTTATGAAGCCCTTATGGACTTGATACTCAGAGACAAGATTATGTCAAGTATAAATAAACCTTTCCTCGAATTCTTACATGAGCGTAAACCTAAGTCTCTAAAAGAAATGGAACAGTATTGTACCCAATACGTCACTGCACATCCGGACGTAGCTATTAGCAACAGTAAGGTTAAAGAAGGTATGCCAGTTGCTTCTGCAACACCATACAACCCTAATCACTCTCACAAATTCCAAGGACCTCAAAATAGGTTTAATAAAAAAGGTAACTATTACAGTTATCAGAACCAAGGTAACCAATCATTTCAGGGTTCTTCTTCGAATACCTGGAGAAGAGCTGACAGCCCTCGATTCAGGGGTGGTCATAATTACAGGAACTTCCGCAAAGGAAGTCATTCTAGAAACTATCCAAGTTTTCCTTCATGGAGACAACAGGATCATAATTACCGAGATACTCATTATAATGAATATGATGATAGTAACCAAAGGAGCTATGATTCAAACCCGAGTAGGGGTTATAATAGTGGAAACAATGATAAGTACAGAGGCAATAATAACAGAGGTAGAGCACAATTCAAAAAACATAAAGCTCATTACCAGGCGAACTCTGCACAGCAAGAGTCCCACGAAGCCTATAAACAAAATAAAGATAATGATGACTCTAATAATATGGCATGTGCCGCTTTTGATTTTGGGAGAGCATCTCAGTGCCCCCAATGCAAAACATTATTTGAGCCAACCACAGTGTCTACTTTAAGCTGTGGGCATCCTCTTCCCGCTCTTCCTGCGTCAATCGCGCATGATGGGAGAGGTTCTCTTGTCTTACACAAAGGTTTAGTAAATGACAATCCAGTCTCAGTACTTTTTGATTCTGGATGCACAACTATTGGGGTTAGGCAGTCACTCATAGATCCTTCTCATTCTACAGGCAAAGTAGTCAAATGCGTAACATTTGGCGGCACCATAGAGAAATACTCTACCGCTATAATTAGGATTGCTACTCCTTTCTTCACAGGAGATGTACACGCATGTCTTTTGCCGAATCCGATCGCTGATCTTATCATCGGTCGCATTCACGGAGTCAAAGAATGCACTCCGGAGCAAATTTCCGTTTGGGAAAATCAAAATATGCAATCTGCTAATGCGGTAGTCACTAGAGCTCAAGCTCTCAATATGCCTGAAACTTCATCTGTTGAAGATAATGAAGTGCATAACCAAGATGATCCCTTGGTAATTTCTCGTGACTCGTTTATAAAACAACAAGAAGAAGATCCGACTCTTAAGAAATTCTTCACTCTTGTAACGAAAGGTGATCCGAATAAAGATTCAAATTGTAAATCTTGGATTACAATGAAGAATGGCGTACTTGTACGTATGGTGCAAGACTCCACTAAGTCAAGTCATTCTCAGATTCTTGTACCCAAGAATTTGAGAGTTAAAATCTTACAACATGCACACGACTCTCAGTGTGCTGGTCACATGGGTTTTTCCCGTACAAAGTCAAGAGTTCTTGCGGCTTTCTTTTGGCCTTTTGTGAACAAGGACATACGGATCTATTGTCGATCCTGTAAAGTATGTCAAGAAGTCAAATCCAAAGGTCCTCGTCATGCTGCGCCTATTCAGGCTGCAGATATTCCTATTCGTCCATTCCAGAAAATGGCGATAGACATCATTGGTCCATTCAAGATCAAATCTGCTAGAGGACATCAGTTTATCTTAACGTGTGTAGACATGTGCACACGTTGGCCAGAGGCTATCCCTCTAAAGAGCATTACTACCGCTGACATTGCAGATGCTCTTTGGCTTATATTTTCTCGGCTGGGATTCCCCGGAGAAATATTATCAGATCATGGCACCCAACTGATATCGGATACCATGTCTCAAGTAATGTCTACTCTACAGATAGAGAGATCTTTGAGTAGCATCTATCATCCTATGTCCAATGGGATGGTCGAGCGACTAAATAGAACACTTAAGAACTTATTAGGGAAGATAACTGAGGATCATCCTCAAGATTGGGATAGGGTTTTACCCGCGGCCCTCTTCGCGTACAGAGAGGTCCCCAATGAACATACAGGGTTTTCGCCCTTTGAACTTGTCTTTGGCGCGCGACCGCGCGGCCCAATGTCTTTGCTGCATGATCTTATAACAGCTGACAATATTGACGATGACACAAAATCTTCTTACGAGTATGTCATCGCGCTGAGACAGAAGATTATCGAAGCATGCAAATTGGCAACGTCCTCTTCTGAATTTGCTAAGCAGAAGGCAAGACAATTTGCTAATAAGAAGAGAACTTTACGACAACTTTGTCCTGGTGACAAAGCATTTGTTTTGCTACCTTGTCGTGAAAATAGACTCCTTATTAGTTGGAAAGGTCCGTACGATATAATATCGAAAATTTCAGATGTTGACTACATCGTCGATATCAACGGGAAGCATAAAACCTTCCACATCAATATGCTTACGGAGTTCCATGAACGTCCTGACTATCTACAGCCTATTTTCCAGGCAACGGACGATTCTCATGTCAAACATGGTCATTACTCATCACTGTCTGTAATACAGGATGAGGAAACAAGTTTTTTCGGATGTTAATCTTCCGCTTCCAATGATCCCACTTCATTCTAGTGAATCATGGAAAGACGTTACTGTTTCTCCTGATTTGTCTCTAGGAGAACGGCGACAAGTTTCGGTTATGTTACAAACATTTCAGGATGTCCTCACTGACATCCCTGGACAAACTCATGTCATTGAGCATGACATTGTTCTAACTGAACATACTCCAATTAGGGTTAGACCTTATCCTATCCCTATACATTTCCAAACACAGGTTGAAAAGGAGTTGGATGAAATGATAGATTTACAAATAATCGAACCATCCACTTCTGCATATTCTTCGCCGATGGTTATTGTTCGGAAAAAAGACAATAACATACGTCTTTGCGTTGACTATCGCAAATTGAATCAAGTTACGAAGTTCGATGCTGAACCTATGCCTTTACTAGAAGAGTTACTTACTCGTCTTTCTAAATCGCATTTTTTCACTAAACTTGATTTGTCTAAAGGATATTGGCAAGTTCCATTATCCGAACGCGCCAAACCTCTTACCGCTTTCTCTACTCCCAGAGGCCTTTTCCAATGGAATTTTATGCCTTTCGGCCTTATGAACGCACCAGCTACATTTGTACGCATGATGCGTCGAATCCTATCGTATCGGTCAGATGTCATTGCTTATCTAGACGACATCTGTCTTTTCAGCGATACTTGGGAAGATCACTATTCAGGGTTAGTTGAATTATTATCAACTCTGCGTGAGTATAACCTGACAGCAAAACCATCTAAAGCTTGTATTGGCTTTAGCGAAATTGCTTTCTTAGGCCATCGAGTAGGTCACGGTTTCTTGAAGACAGAAGACCATAATATCACTAAGATACTTAACATCTCTATCCCTAGGACTAAAAAGCAAGTGCGAAGTCTTTTAGGTCTCATACAATTTTATGGACGTTTCATTCCGAATCTGTCCTCTATCATGGCACCTCTCTCTACACTATTAAAGAAAGGGTCGCCTAACATGGTTCACTGGTCTCATGAATGCCAATCCTCACTAGAGAAGATCAAAACTATGTTTTCATCACCACCTATTTTAGTGTTACCTACAACAGATAAGACATTTGTTCTTCGTAGTGACGCTTCATCCACTGGGATTGGAGCGGCACTAATGCAAGAGTACTCTGGAACTCTGCATCCTGTAATGTATATATCCAGAAAACTTAATGCTGCAGAAAGGAATTACTCGGTTTTAGACCGTGAATTATTGGCAATGGTTTGGTCAATTCTCAAACTCCAAAGATTCCTTCTGGGCGCGCATTTCGTAGTGGAAACTGACCAAAAAGCTCTTACGGCTATCCAAAGTAAGAACTTGAAGAGCTCGAGATCAACTCGATACGCAATCGCTCTTCAACCTTTTCATTTTTCGGTACGAGCTATCCGTGGTTCAGAAAATGTGATGGCGGACATTCTGTCCAGATGCCCACATGATGCCACTTAACTGTTAAATATTGGATTTTTTAATATGTATAACTTTACAACAGTTATTTTTTGTTCTTTACTAAGATACACATTTGTAATTTAATAATAGAATGATGGTATCTCTACTTAGCGGTTTATTGATGTTTATTCACCGCTGTTCTTTGATGATTGTTTCTTCATAAATCATAAATTTAAGATTATAGTGTGAATTTTTGGTATGCATTGTATAATTACCAGAATTGTATTATACGTACATCACACCTTCCTGGAAACATTTATTCGTAGAGAAACAATTTCTCTCAGATTTTGAGATATATTCTCACCGGTCATATTAGGAATTATAGTTATTCCTGATATTTGCATCTGCGCAGTATTCTTGCGTTTTGAGCCTATTGTATGGTGCTCCTAGATGTATTTAAAAAAAAAAAAATTTTATTTTTTTTTTTCCCGGGAGGTGTGGTAAGACTGTAAAGGGCAATTTTTACTATCTTGCAATATAATACATTTATATACTTATTATGTTCGCAAATATTTTGGTAAACAAAGTATTTTCTGTTTAAGTGCTTAAGGAGAAGTCATTTTTGAGTTACTTCCCTTGAAAGCAGTTCCGTCATCTTCGATCGGACTCCGCGGACGAATTTAGGCCTACTGCGATTTATTCTTTGGCTGGGTAGGAATAGATTATTCTTGCTTCAGTATATCTATGGCCTGAATTTATACGTAGTGTTTGTATGAGTAGGACGAGTCTGTCTTATATATGGATATCTTTACATTTCTAAGTCGAACTATGTTGGTTGTCGCTAGAAAAGGTCAAAGGCTATGCAGCGGAAGTATCGCTAGCAAGGGGTGTGATTCATGGCTGTCATCCTGTCTGGATGTAGAATTTTGATGTAGCCGGCCTATCGCCGAAAAAGTGATCTATAAGTAGATGGGGAAAAGTGATAGTCATTTAGACATGTTGTATGTACTTTACCCCAGTGTTTATTCTCTTTTGCCAAGGAATGGCAAAGTTATATTTCGCATAGAAAGGTAAAACCACAATTTATTATGAACTTGGGCTTCGCCATCGTTGTCGATAAACAGATGCACAGTGGTACTTTTGAAAAGAATATTTATTCAAAGGAAGATGACATTCCTATGTATCAGCACTAGATTATATGATATTATTCAATTACCTCTATGACAGAAGTTATGAAGAAATGAGGACATTTAACGAATGACCAATTTTGGTCTGGATCCTATAGTGAGTGAAACTCACGAGAGAAGAACAGCCATGTTGAAATTCATATACTTTGTATTTATCGAGTGAGAAAAAGGGATGCCTGTACTATCGCTCGATGAACCAAGAGATCACTGCTACATGTGAGAACCCATGTCTGGGATTCCTATATCTTTATGGAAAAATATATATATTGAACTTTACGTGAAGGGATATTCGCTAGACGAGATTAGGTCTAGGAGCCTTCCTATATATTGGTTATGGTCTGACGTGCCCAGTCAGTAAAGCCAGATGATTTACATGATGGAACTCTGAATGCTTATTTACGAATGCTCCATTATGATATTTGCCAAGCATGAATGCTAACTTAAGATGATATGCCTGTGATCAACATTATGCTGTCTATGTCGACATTTGTTCCTGTAACCATACACGTACTGTCCAAGTGTGCGTCTCATTAAATGTTATAAAAAGACCACCGTAGTTCCAGTACTTCTTGAATTCGAACAGTGTGAGTATGAGTGATGTACTACCAACTTGTCAACTCTATCGAATCATTCTACCATTCGCGTTCTGACATTCATATACACACTCATTGTCTACACTCACATTCTTGTCGGAGCCTCATCACGTTCCAGGACAAGATGACCTGTATGACCAAAACTGTGCTGGGTTTAATGAGTTGACAATCGTTACACTTTACTACACCAGTCCCAACATCTACATTTATCAACTGGTGGACATTCACGTCATTTAACAAATAAAGCGTGATTCAATATATATGCGTGTGTGTGATGGGGCCATAATAATGCATGAAAATAATTGTGTTTTCGCTTCTTCAAGAACAACTATCGCGTGTGTTACTTTCGTGACGCAATTACTACGCGCGTGCACTACGTCATCTGTGATTTGGTCAAGAGATAGATAATGTTGGTCCTTTTCAGGACTTTATCAACTCTGATCGGGTTAGCAGTCAACAGAGTTGACTTTTTTTTTAAATGGTGAATGCGCTCTGATATAACCAAATAGGTTGAAAGGAACGCGCCTGAGCAGAAGAAGGCAGAAACCGAACAACAACAACAAAAAAAGAGAAAGACCCTTCTCGCAAGAGCAGCCTAGAGAGAACAAACGAAACGAGGCGCCCTGTGTGGGTAGGAGATGGACAAAGAAACGAGAACACGTTAGCAATTGAGCACTGGCTGGGTGTGTATTTGGTGTTTGCTTATTTGTTTAATGTTTGTTCATTAGTTTGCTCTGTGGGTTTGGGTAACTGAAAGGGTTGTATGAATAAATACAGCCCCTGCCTTAGAATCAAGAGTTTTATTGTTGAGCGGGTCTAGTGCGAGTGTGCAAGAAAGTGATCAAATATCACAACAACATCACATTCCTCGCCCACCATATCATATATATATATATATATATATATATATATATATATATATATATATATATATATATATATATATATATATATATATATATATATATATATATATATATACAGTAGAACTCCATTTATCCGAACCCCAATTATCCGAACATCCAATTATCCGAACACTTTTTCCAGAAAAAAAAAATCAGGCGCCACCAGTCACGTTAGACTACATTTCTGAATCTTTTGATGCGGTAAGCTTCAAATGTATGCGAACAATTTGTAGAGAATGGGATGGGCTAATGGTCGGTCACTTACGTACAGGAAGTCAGTTAGATCATAAAGTCAGTTAATATCTGGTTTACCAATCCAATGTACGTGTGCGTTCTAGGCAGAACACTGGCTAAACAGACAGTTCAACTTAAAATAATTGTGTCTGCTACTACAGCAGAATAATTTTGGTGTACAAGTATTTCTCTGTGCGATATGGCATCTTCCAGTAGGCCTAAAGCATATGAAAGGAACCGCAATCTTTTGTCAATTGAAACGAAAACAGAAATTATCAAGAGACTAGGAAAAGGTGAAACTGTGTCTTCACTTGCGAGGATTTTCAATGTTGGGAAAGTTACCGACTCTGACATCAAAAGTAACAAGGATAAAATTTGGTTAAGAAACTTTAAATCTCGTCATGGCATACGAGAATTGGAGATTCAAGGGGAATCTTTATCTAGCAATGCAACTGCCGCTGAAAATTTTAAAGAAACATTCTTGGCTTTTTTTGGAATAAGGCGGCTATTCACTCGATGATGTGTATAATGCCGATGAGACTGGCTTATACTGGAAATCATTGCCTCAAAAATCACTTGCATCTCAGCGCGAAGCAGCTGCCCCTGGGTTTAGAAAGTGCAAAGAGAGAGTAACAATTTTGGTAGCCGCGAATGCCAGTGGAAGTCATCGTTTACCGGTGCTAATGATCGGCAAAGCCAAAAAACCACGTTGTTTAAAGAATGTGACATGTCTCCCATTGTGCTACAAAGCACAGAAGAGTGCTTGGATGAATAGTGAAATATTTCTTGATTGATATACAAATCAGTTCATCCCAAATGTGAAGAGGTTGAGAGAACAAGAAAAGAAAACTGGAAAAGTAATTCTTCTACTGGACAATGCATCATCTCATCCAGAGACGGATACATTGAATGCAGTTGATGCAAATTTTAAAGTAATTTTTCTGCCTCCCAATGTAACAGCACTGATTCAATCAATGGATCAGGGTGTTATAGCAAAGCTTAAAAAGATGTACAAGAAGAAAGTCCTGCGTCGTTTATTGTTGGCTGAAGATGAAGAAAGTGTGGTGGCGTTTTCCAAAAAGCTTAATCTCAAAGACTGCTGTTATATGTTAGCTGATGCTTGGACCACCCTGTCACAAGATAATCTCAACAAGGCTTGGAATAGATTGCTTGGGAAAGAAGGAGGAAATGAAACTACTGCAGTGGACACAAATGATGATTGCATAAATGAAGTTGTGGAACTGTTTCAAGCAATGCCCGGATTTTTGGACTGTAACAAAGATGATGCACACATGTGGCTAGAAGATGATAATGATTCTGGTTTTCAGTTTTTGAATGACGAAGAAATTTTGTCTTTTGTGCAAGAAGAAAAACAAATACATGTAGTGACCGATGATGAAGACTCCTCAGAAGTACATGATGTACTTGTAGATTATGAAGAAAACCCAAAACGTCGACCAAAATCCTGAAGAGGCCTTTATAGCACTAGAAACAGCGATGGCTTGGTACGAGCAAGAAGATGACAGCTGTCCTACACAGCTTCTGCTGTTGAAGAGAATGCGGGACTTAGCAGCCAAAAGGAGACTATCCAGTTTGGTGCAAAAGAGGATTCCTCATTATTTTAAATAGTGGGCTACATCTGTGCAAGTACATGTATACGTAAGTTGCGCCTGGTTTTGAATCGTTTGTAATGTTATTTTGAAAACATTTCTCTTTCTTAAAAAAAAATAATTAATACAAGTAGTACATGCACTGCAGTGTAATGAAAAATGTTGGTGATACAGTGATCTAATACAGTGTGGGTATTATTATTACAGTACAGGTAAATATGTTTTATAGTGTATTTTTCTTGTGATGGTTAATTATTGTTGCCATCTGAACCCGCAGCTTATACATCTCGAAAATGCTTTATGGTTTTCCTTATTTCTTCCATATTTGGTATTTCACAGTTAACGTACATCTCCTTTTATACTAGCTAAATGAATGGAGGATCTTATGAAGCCGGTAAATTCTTCCCAATGTT
This sequence comes from Oreohelix idahoensis, assembly GCA_024509875.1. Lineage (NCBI taxonomy): Eukaryota > Metazoa > Mollusca > Gastropoda > Stylommatophora > Oreohelicidae > Oreohelix > Oreohelix idahoensis. Next base: position 265,458 of record JAMPIV010008023.1, on the reverse strand, counting down.
CTGTCCATCTCGTCATTTGCTATTTTGTGTTGTGAAACAACTCTCCGTTCTTGTCCATGGAAAGTTCTTTTAATTGCGTAAATTTTCCTGTTAGTTACTTTGTAATTTTGTGCACTTTCTTCATATTTTCAATGGCGTTAGTATATTTATATATATTTTTTTTTTTGTCTTTTCTGAAACTTGCTATTACTTCTTTGTTTGCGTTTATGCACACTTCATGGTACCTCGGCTCTGTACCTTCTAGATTAGCTTCTGTATAAACAGCATCATCATCATCATTTTCTGTGTGCTCTTTACGGAGCACACAGCCGCTACTGCAACTGGTATATTTGCAGGAATCCCGCACAAAACATTCACATGCTCTTGTAACTTTGGTTTCTGTAACAATTTGTTTTATATGATGAGATTGCCAGGCCCCATACACAACCTTATATTAGTCACCTTTGTACAACATGACTGAGGCAGCAGCAGTAGTCATATTTTTTATTTGTCTCTTCAGAGACCCCCGGCAACTACACAGGGTTATGTTTAATTATGTTTTCTTATTTATTATTTTTTCCATATATTATTGATGATTTCTGTTGTTATGTGTCTTTTGTGTTGGTGTTCCTATTGTCCAAGAATTTCTTGATGATTTCTGTTGTTATGTGTCTTTTGTGTTGGTGTTCCAATTGTCCAAGAATTTCTTGATGATTTATGTTGTTAGGCGTCTTTTGTTTTGGTGTTCCTATTGTCAAAGAATTTCTTGATGATTTCTGTTGTTACCTGTGTTTTATGTTGGTGTTCCTATTGTCCAAGAACTTCTTGATGATTCCTGTTGTTATCTGTGTTTTGTGTTGATGTTCCTATTGTCCAAGAACTTCTTGATGATTCCTGTTGTTATCTGTGTTTTGGGTTGGTGTTCCTATTGTCCAAGAACTTCTTCACTTGCCTCATCCCATGTACTGTTTTCTTGTTATCATTAGTGATTTGTATTTGCTTCATTTTCTAGTTCTTGAAGCACATTGTGCTTAATTGATATTGTCAGAGAATGTCTTTTCTTCTTTATTTCTGGGACGTCCAACATTAAACTGAGGTCCATAGTTATGTGTTTCTGTATATAAGCTAAATTTCAACTTTAATTTGTGTAGCAAAGTTGATTTTGCTGGGGAGGTTATGATGGTATCCTAAAAAAGAATGAAAAGGTGTCTGCTATAACCGTGTGAGGTCAAGCACATGTAGGTCTCTAACTCTATAGATGATGATGATGAATTATGTGCAGAGAACCTAACGCTACCTCCCTAGGTCTCACACGGTCACTATTCTGGCTCTAGTGTATGGTGTACCTAGTGTCTAGGGGAGAAATGAATGGTGGTACACAACAATCAAACACTTTAAGTTTCTATTAAAGAAGTTAATAACTAGCAGTTAAGTTTTTCTTTGAACAAATATTTACAATTTATTTTGCCTGTCCATTCATAGCTTGTGGACAGGTCTTTGAAAAATAAGGACAAGATAGTTTACAGAATAGAACAATTAAAAATGTTGGGACAATCTGCCCAATAACTAAAAGTTATTATGTAGTTATAAATGTCCTTCCTGTATGAAATATTAAATTAGTTCACTTTAGTTATCTAATTTATAAATGTCCTTCCTGGATGAAATATTACAGAGTTTACTTTAGTTATCTACCGGGAGAGTCACTGTGTATGAGGGCTGTAGTTCATCCTACCCCCATAAAATTCCTGTGTAATATTTTGAAACACAAGAAACTGTCAGAGATGCCCCAGATGTTTTACTCTTCACCTGGGAGTCCTTGTTGTAAGATAATTCAATGGGTAGGTGCAGAAATTTCAAGTTCAACACTCGCCAAAGCTCCTACTGGATATTCAACAGCATATAAGTCTGGTTGGATACTGGTTGGCGTTTATAAGCACTCAGGAGGTTTCCTGTCACCAGCCGGCAACAGGAACATAGACCCTCTGCAACAAAAGGACACCCTGGCCTTTTATCTCTGATCATTTATTCTAACACTTAATTCCATACGTGGGTATGGGGTCAGCCTCGCGTGCCTTACAAATGCACTCGCCCCGAATTGTACAGGACTCCCACCTGGTTGTGACCACACCTCAAGTCCTTATAGTAGATACGCCACTGTACGTTCACATACTTTTTCTCCATCCAATAATGTGGAGTAACCACATTTCCTGTGATATGTTCGTCTCTTCTTTTCTTTTCACTTATATTTGCTTCAGGCATGCAATAATATGTCAACATAATCATAACAACATACATCAGTCAGATACCGTTTAATGTGTGGACTCAACAATGTCTGCTTCCGACATGTCCTTCACTTGTTCCCCAATAGCAGTATCTAACTTTTGTAGTTGGACCAAACATATTAAATTTCATAAAATATCCTTACCACAATCAAGAAATATATAAACAAATGACGCTGATTTAGTGAAGAAATGGCCTCAGCTTCCTCCGAACTGCACAGACTGTGAAATTATTCTTTATTTAAGTTTAAAATTAACACAGCTGTTTTTCAGCGTATCTGTATACAAATTTTAGTTCAACTGGCAATGAATAATCAAAGCCTTTTGCTAATATCTACCAGCACTAGCCAATCGTAACGTTCTACTACTTGAATTCAAAAGCAGTTTGAATGAAAAACCAAAATAATTTCAAATAACTGGTGGTCGATTGGCTAGTCTGCTCTAGTCATGCCCAATACAAAAAGATATTACGTTTAGGATTACATTTCTCCTACCGCTCCCCTTTCCCATTCATACTCTGTTCACCCCAAGCGAATTTGAATGTACCTCCCTGCCTCTCCCAAGCTCGCGTCCCCCTAACGTTACCAAAAAAAAACATGAGCAGGAACGCCAGTGTGTCTGGTCGTGTGTTCTTAGATATTAGTATTTCTTCAATAACTTCTCTAATACTAGGACTATCATATTATTTAAAGTACATTCTTACTTAGCTAAATCTACGTCATACTACCATATAATTCTTATGGGGAACTTCCTAATGGTTTAAAATTTCCAATTTTTGTCATCGTCTATCGTCAACTAAAATTTTACACAAGTCCGCCATCTTTCCTCTCCTTCATCTTGCGAGCATGTATTTTACAAATAACTACTTGTTTTAGTTACATCAGAAATGCTACCACTAGGAGGAAATAAAACTGTCTGCGTGGTTATGCCTTGGCTGGCTTTTCCGCAGTGTGAATATATGCGTTGCAGACTGTGTCATCGAAGCGGGGGGTAGACGGGGCGGGTTAGGACTTTGCGTTACTAGTTAGCATTGTATCGTGTAATACTACCAAAAATGTAAGGATTACTACTGATTTTGCTACAAAGTTGACAGAAAGTGTTACTTCAGATAGCTATATTGCGGTATACTTCCGCCAATATTTAATTGTAAGGCTAAACTACAAAGTGTATGCAGCAGATTGGGCAAAAGTTAAATATTAGTAGTGTTTCTCGAAAATGAAACTAAAGCGTGTCAGACTTTTTCCGTGAAATCGTTTTATAGGCTTAGCACTGTGCAAAAAGCAGCGCTGCTGGCTTCGTAGATGCCAACCGTCAGACACATGCGGGCTAATGTATTTATTATCGTTTTATGCCTAAATCGTACTGAATTGAGCGTTTATTCTCGCAGATTTTGCTACAATTTGGTTAACCTAAGATGGCAATCTGATGCCATATTTGTTCTGCATACAATTAATTACAAGTATATATCGCCAACATTCATGTGCAGGAAATAAGCTCAAACCAAATGAGAGGCGTTTAAAAAAAAAAAAAAGTCTTTTGACAGCATACGCAGGGACAGCTTATCGAAAATACAGAGGACTTATGGAATTCCCAGCTGCATTGTTTCCATTATAAAAAGCCCCTATTCTAACTTTACATGCAGTGTTGGATTGAGTAATGTAACTTTCGAAGTGAAAACAGGAGTATGACAGGGATGCCCCTTATCAACAACATTATTTTTGATAGCCATAGATTGGGTGATGCGCCAGACAACAGAGGGCAGTCCAAGAGGAATTAGATGGACAACGTTTTCTACACTAGAAGACCTGGAATATGCAGATGACATTGCACTACTAGCACATTCACATCAATACATTCAAGAAAAAACCGAAAGACTGAATAAGTATGGTCAGCAGGTTGGCCTGAATATCAATCTGAAGAAGACAGAGGTCATGACACTAAATGTGGGCAATCCTGAGCCAATAACAGTAAGGAACCAGAAGTTAGAACAGACAGACACATTTACTTACCTAGGATGCATAGTAACACCTGACGGCGGAACAAGCAAGGACATTAACAACAGAATGAATAAAGCGAGAACAGCCTTTGCTAGTCTCAGCAAAATTTGGAAGTCTTCCCAGTACAGCACAAACACTAAATTAAGACTGTATGAGAGCTGTGTACTTTCTGTGCTTCTCTATGGTGCGGAATGCTGGAGAGTAACAGAGAAGGAAATGTCGAAACTGTTCTCCTTCCACACAATCTGCCTAAGGAAAATTCTCCGAATCTTTTGGCCAAACACCATCAGCAACCAAGAACTACTTATTCGGAGTAACCAGGAGGACATGCACACCATCATAGCTGGCAGACGCTGGAGTTGGGTTGGCCACGTCCTCAGAAGGGACCCTGATCCATCACAAGAACAGCTATGCTGTGGACCCCCGAGGGAAAGCGAAAGAGAGGCCGACCAAAAACAACTTGGCGGAGAACTGTGGAAGCCGAGATGCAAAGAATGAAGCATTGTACGAAGAATGGCCGCCGACCGAGCAAAGTGAAATCAATTTGTTGCTACCCTACAAGACGCCACCAGGCGTGATTGCCATTGACTGCTTTGACGGTTATGGATCAAAGAAGAAGAAGTTAAGTTAGTAGCACTGGTATTCTGAATATTAGAAATGTCATCTTTTTTTTTAAACATGTCAGATTTGTTTAAAAACAAACCAGTATCTTTGCACAAAGTTTCAAATTTATATACATTATATTACAGCGCTTCCCTGCTTAGTGCTGTTAATTCGTTATTGAAAACCCGAGAGCTAAACAAAAATTGATTTCGCATCAGAATTAATAGAAATCAAATTAATTCCTTCCCGGAGCCCAGAAAGCTGTATAAAAATTAAGTGAAAAGGGATTTAAAAAAAAGAAAACAAACTAAAAACATTTATACATATAAGTATCAGACATACTGAACACAAACGAAATATTATACGAGTATATGTATTGTACTTAAAAATAATATTATAGGACTTTAATCAGTGCTACTTCCGTCGCTTGTAGCTACAGTTGTCACGGCAGAGCTATCATCATCTTCTTCAGACGACTGGTTAGCAGAAGATATTGTAGGTGTTGAGTGTTGAAAATGTTTTTTTTTTCTGACTACAGATGTAGAAGGCGTGGCTGTTTGGTAAATGGGGCAGAAGATATTCAGGAGACATAAAAAAAAATATTGAGCATGCTTTGCCACCTTCTTTTTCTCTTCAAGAAACACTTTGAAGAACTTAAGATTTTAATCTATGTTACGGATTAACATACAGGGTGGCCCAAAAAAAGTGAGAACATCTCGTACAATGTAATATAATTACATCAAAATTTGTTTAACTGTATCCATAATAGCTTAAATAGTTTACTGATTTACTTACTTAGTTATTTAACTATATGACGTTATTATTACGACAATTTCCGGTCGCCATCTTTGATTTTTAATTTGCCAGTCGTCAACTTCTGCGTGTTTTGAAAATATTTTAACCAGAATGACAAAAATCACAGCAGAAGACCGTATTCTGATTAAAAATTTGCGAATTGAAAAACAATGGGGTGCTAGGCGAATGATAAATGAGTTTCCAAACAAAGCCTGGAGCATAGCTAGTGTCAGTCGGGTTATTTAAAAAAATGACAACGACGGTACAACAGAACGTAAACCCGGAAGTGGTCGTCCAAAGTCTGCTAGAACACGACAGAACATTGAGCGGGTGAGTGAGCTGATCTGCAGTCAAGATGATGATCCTCACAGTCAAGATGATGATCCTCACAGTCACAAAAGTCCGCGGGAAATTGAAAGAGAAACGGGTATACCACGGTCGTCGGTGCAACGTATTGTAAAGCAAGATTTACAACTTAAAACGTACAAGCGTGTGATCGGGCAGACGCTCAACGAAAATTGCACATTGAAACGTTTGCAACGCAGTCAGCAGCTACTTGAACGGTTTCCTAATGAGAGAAGTGTACGAAGCATTTGGTTTACAGACGAAAAGACATTCACCGTTGCCACGCCAGTTAATTCTCAAAATGATCGTGTTTATTCAGTTGAAACAAAGAAAAAGCAAGTTCCAGAAAGGAGACTTATACGAGAACGTGAACATTTCAGCCGCGGTATCATGGTATCAGTTGGTGTGTCTCGAATGGGGAAAACTAGTGTTGTGTTCGTTGAACCAGGCGCCAAAGTAAACAGTGAATACTATTGTGAACATGTTCTCAGACGAGGTTTGCTGCCTGACATTCAAGCGACATGTGGTCGCCATAACTGGACATTACAGCAGGACGGAGCTCCATCACACACAGCCAGAAATACGATAAACTTTCTTCATCAGGAGAATGTTACCTTTATCGAGCCAAACATGTGGCCACCGCACAGTCATGATTTAAACCCAGTCGATTATGCCATATGGGGTGCATTGCAAGAAAAAGTCTACCGTCGGCTAAAATTTACCACAGTTGAGCAGCTCAAGTTGGCAATAATCGAGGAATGGAGGAATCTAGGGCAGCGCTTTATTGACAGAAGCATAAACGAGTGGCACCAACGCTTACAAAACGTCGTTGAGAAGCAGGGGGGGGGGGGGGGAAACACATTGAACATGTTTTCTGATTAGCGTAATTACTTGGCATACAACTGTAAATGACAAAACATTATATTAATTCAATTATATTAAATAACCCTTTGCTACGAGATGTTCTCACTTTTTTTGGGCCACCCTGTAGAAATACATTCCATTCAGAGGTTATGCTTCATTATCCTAGAAATGACAATGACTCTTGGCCATCCTACCACCTTGTATGAAGTTGATGAGCATGCGGAAGTTATATTTCTATCTCCCATGGAGTTTAGCGCCGAGCGTTATATCGAATTTTTAAAGCGTATAACATAAATATGGCATACTGTCGCAGATTGAAGATAATTTGTCTATTTGTAATCCTCTTTCCATCTTGTATATTGCCTTATTTTATTTCTATCCCTAGTATTCTGAAAAACGTTTCTCACGCACTTTCATTTCCCACCCGAACTCAGGTAAAGCTTCGGTCAAGCCAGCGTCCAACTCGGCTTTCCTGATATTTTTGACCTGTCATCTTTCCCATTGTGGATACCTTTGAGCTCGGAACACAGAGATTCGTGCCATTCGATACCCAAGCTAATTTGCGCAGATAATTTCGCAGATGCATAGCGTGGGAACACAAAAAAACTGGAGCGGGAAAAGGGGAAATAAAGAAAACAACTTTGTATAGGGAGACTTGATTTCAACAAAGTGCCCTCAAGCTATATACTACAGACTATACATTCCTGTGCGGATATATGCAGTGCAACCTGCCAAGTCTTGTCTCTAATTGCTGAAAAGAGGCTACTTAGCCATCAAGTGGCCATAATGCCCTTCAATTATTTCAAAGATTCTCAACACCAACCATCACCCCTACCATACTCCACCAATTATAACCCTCCATCCCACCTTTGGAAGCAAATTCGTTATCTGTGGATATCTTCTCATCAATTGTGGATACGTTTCACCAATCTTGGATTTTTGTGGATACCTTATTCGAGCCCTGAAGTTAAATTCAAAGCATTGGATTACGTTATTTTTCCAAGAGAACACCATGATTTAAGTTGTTTCCAACACTCACACTAAAGGAACAAAGAAACAAAAATTCATTTTCACACACACAGTATTTCACATATTTTCAGCAAAGCCTAAGATGTTATCAGTCCTGTCGGGAACTGTATTAACACGATTCATTCATCACTTTTATTTTCACTATTTGTGTAATATTTTTTCTTCTTGAAAATCATCACATTGTTGTAAGTTTGTTGTCTCATGATAATTTTATTTTGCTGTAAGAAATTTTTTTAATTGATTTATTTACAGGTCTAAATTGAAATAAATTGAGTTAGCCTTGATAGGATTGTTCGTTCTGTTCAGACTACCAAATCCTCAATCTAACTTTACTTCTGTGATAGGGTGGGCGAGATGATGATGATGATGATTATATTGTGATATGTTTGATCACTCTCTTGTCACACTCGCACCGACCCGAACAACAATAAAACTCTTGATTCTAGAGGCAGGGGCTGTATTTATTTTTACAACCCATTCAGTGACAAAGCAAACATTAAAATATATAAACCAACGAACATAACAAAACAAAACACCCAGCATGTGCCCGATTGCTACTGTGTCATGTCTTTGTGTTCTTCTGTGTGGGTACACAGGGCGCCTCGTTTCGTTCTCTCTTGTCTGGACTGATACTTAAGAAGGGCCGCTGCTGGTTCGCTATTTCTTTTATAAGCCCAGGTCGAATCACTCAACTTACTGCGCGCTAGGCGTATTGATTCGGCCGCATACATAACACTCGCGATTTTTGCTCTACCAGGCATGACAACACAGATATACACAACTATTTCTAGAGCAAAAACACCACTATCAAATATAACACACAACTATGCACCAAAACTAATTTCTAGGCGTTATTATGGCCTTTTCATCAATCTTGAAGAATTTACATCCCAGCATGCTTCGAGCACATCGAAAATATGTGGGCGATAAATCTGCCCAAAAACAGGAAGGGGGCGGGCGTCTCCATTTCGGCCCCATCACACTTCTTTACCCTACTATTTGTGAGTGACACAGTGTGTGCAAAAGAGTACTATTGTCGCCAGAGAAAACAAGAAGAGCTGTGTGTGTGGTTTTCTTATTAAAGAACTCACTGACTCAGCCTGTGCCTTCTGTCTATCTCTCTTGCGCATCACTATCACACGTCCGTGTGCACTAATGTCCCTCACTTCTCTGCAGGTGTCAAGCTTTCCCTACTGTTAATTAAATTTTCACGCGACACATACAATACAGCGTTATATCTAAAAAGCGCTAATTGAACAGCGTAAGGCCAAGGGATTGGCGTATCTATACAAAACGACAAAGTAATTAATCAATCTTAAGTCTTAAGTATTATTACTAGTATACATGTGTTACAAGCTGGTACATTATGAAAAAAAAATGTAATTTAACAACAAAATTACTTTTGGCAGCCCTAACAAAGAAACATTTGGTTGCGGTAACAGTACAAGGGAAGCCAGGAGCTGAATTTAACACTAAGCCCCCAACAGTGCAGGGAGGTAGAAAGCATTGTCCAGAAAGCTCGGTGCAAGTCAGCTCCAGGTCCTAATGGTGTTCCATATGTGGTGTATAAAAGATGCCCTGAGGTTCTCAAACGACTGCTCCGTTTACTGAAGAATGCGTGGAAAACCCAACTCGTAAGCAAGGAATGGAGAAAGGCAAACGGAGTCTACATCCCGAAGGAACAAAATTCCACAGACATCAGTCAGTTCAGGCCAATCTCACTACGCAATGTGGAAGGGAAGATATTCTTCTCAGTAATGGCGAAAAGACTCAATACATACCTCCTGGCAAATGGGTACATTGACACTACCATTCAGAAAGGAGGTATCCCAGGTACACCAGGATGTCTAGAGCATGCCGCAATGATCTGGGAAGCAATCCAAAAGGCAAAGTCTGACAGAACAAACCTCCATGTAATCTGGTTGGATCTAGCGAATGCTTATGGATCCGTTCCACACCAGATGTTGTGGCATGCCCCAGAAATGTATCATGTTCCACAAGAGATTGCAGCAATGCTGAAGCTGTATTTCGCAGGGTTTTCTGTCAGATTTTCAACCAGAGAGTACACAACGAAGTGGATTGGCCTTGAAGTTGGAATTGCGATGAGATGTACCATCTCTCCGATACTATTCGTCATGGCTATGCAGGTAATCCTCAATGCGGCTGAAGGAATGGCTATAGGCCCAAAGCTCGGTGGAATGTGTCACATGCCACCGCTCAAATCATTCATGGATGACACAACAATTCTGACATCAGATGAACATCAGGCCCGGAGGATGTTAGCACGCCTGGATGAACTAGTCAGCTGGTGCAGAATGAGCTTCAAACCCAAGAAGTCGAGAAGCCTATCAGTCAGGAAAGGGAAGATAGCAGAGGTCATATTCACGGTTTCTAGCCAAAGAATCCCTACTGTCATTGAGGAACCTGTTAAAAGTCTTGGCAGGGTGTACGATGCCTCTTTAAAAGACTCGAAGGCAGTGCAACAGACAATAGAAATGGCAGACAGAGGACTACAGATCATAGACCAAAGCAGATTCCTGGGAAAGTTCAAACTGTGGTGCCTCCAGTTCATGTTGATACCGAAGTTGCTGTGGCCACTGCTTATATGTGAAATAAGCACAAGTACAGTGGAAGCTATAGAGCAGAAGGTCAACAAGTTCATGAGAAAATGGCTAGGGATACCACCAGGTCTGTCAGATGTAGCACTGTACTGCAAAAAGTCAAAACTTATCCTTCCCTTCAAGTCAGTTGTTGAAGAATACAAAGTTGGAAAAGCAAGGCTTGCAAGGATGCTACGCGAGTCAGCTGATGACGTGGTTAAGTCCATTCAGCCCACACTGAAAACGGGAAGGAAGTGGAGAGTTGAAGAAGCTGTTGATGCTGCTGAAGAGTCACTCAAACTGAGAGAGGTAATCGGATACACACAAACGAATAGACGGGGATTTGGGCATGGTGACTGTCGTAAATTTATTTTGAGAGAAAAGAGTCGTAGAAATAGTGGTCCGGTTTAGAGTGGAAAATGATGATGGAAAGCTCAGTGATAGAAAATGTAGAGATTTAATAGTTACTTCACAGCGTGCTGGAGGAGAGTAAAGACAGACTTATTTACGACAAATCGTGTCTCTCAATCTTCTCTTTCACTCTCCTGGTCAAACAATTATTTGCCAGTTTTCCAGACTCGCATCTGCGCGCTCACCGATTTGGTGTTTTCAAACACACACACGACGTTGATACAAACTATAATAAACGAATAGGGGAAATGTTGGGCTTTGGGTATATCCAACACACAGAACTAAATGAGTTTAGGTGATTTTATTCACTTTAAACATCAATCACTAAAAATATCAGATATTACATAAATTATCATAAGTACACAAATGCAAATAACAAGTTTGGGAGGGGGTGAAGAAGATTGGTATCGACTAAGCCCTTCCCGCTCATTAGACAAAGACAAACCCAGTCCAGAGATAGATAATATCAGGAACACGGGTACGTTAACCTAACAGTAAAGTTAATTACTCTGAAAGAGGTGTTACCAAGTTAGGTATAAGTGATAGAAAAAAAAACTGTTCTTCCCAGCTGTTCTTCCCTTTACTAAGCAAATGGAAAGGAGGTGGTTTTAAACAGAGTTAACAAATTATCAACTATCCCACTTAAAGGAACAATGTAGGGTATACAGAAAAGATATATGTTACCAGGTAAGCAAGTTAACAAAATGGTCACACAAAAGAATTAATTTCCTGTCATTCATACACGCGCTAGCAAAGGCCTTCACTCATCTTGCTCTCACTTACCGATTGTGAAAAAATCTTGCACTCCATAGAATAACACAACAGCAGTTACACCTCAACTAAATGTATGATTGTTTGTTCAAGTTCTAGCCCCAGATTATCGGGTAGGCGGTCAGCACATAAAAGGATCCCGTAATCGCTGGAAAATGAATCTGTAGTTGTGTCTCTTTTCTTAATAACAGTTTCTATGGGAGGGCACGGTCTCTGATACCGGGTTGAGGATGGTGTGGTCTATTTGACTATGCCGCGGATAATAAAATTCTTACGCGTGCTGGTACACTTTATCCGTGAGGTATGGTTTAAGTCCAGTGAGAAAACTAGTCACATCACTGTTCAGGAAATTATGAATTATCTCTCTGTGTCAGTAAACTAACAAAGCTCGGGCCAGTGTTCTTCTTCCCGTTACGACTTAAGTTGTTTGATGGTGCGTTAAATTTGTCTTTGGGTGTGCTTTCTTTGCTATAAGTTAGATAGCGGAATTCCAAACATAGAATCGCCTCAAAGATTAAAAATTTACACAGTCTCAACAAGTTCTGCGTCAGGGGAACTCTACACACTGTTTATGCTTTGCTTTGCTTAGATTGATTTCTTTATTGCTTTCTTAATGCTGGGATCGCACAGGTTACGATCACTCTGTATGAAAGAAAAAAAAGACATGTAATATACCGAAAACAAATAACCTTCTAAAGCGCGATGAATTTCCCGTTAAGCCTATAATACACTCGAGTATTTAATTATGTATTTAATAAAAAACTGCGCGAATTCTAGTGGTTAAAAACACACATCTATAAAACTAGGACTTAACTGAATTTATTAATTATAAATTCCTTCGCGACTTTAAAAGTTAATTTAAGCATCTATTATCTTTTGAAATAATATAATAGATAGATCATTATATTTAAACTGGAACTCTTGAGATGGTTTAATTAAATAGATTTAAATTAACACAAAATCCCTTGAAATAGAATGACTAGACCACTGATCACTTTACACAATATATATTTTACCGCTTTGCACAGAATAGAAATCACTGCAAATATATATAAAATCCAGGGGAAAATCTATAACAAGATTTCAATAAAGCTAGTGCTTCTGTAAAGGTCTGGCCAGCGAGTGATAACGTGTCTAGTTCTACATGGTCTATTTAGCTAAAATGGAATGTAAGTTGAGTGGGACATGATAAACTTGACAACTTATTTGATCTCACGAACTTTTGGGGATCTGACCGCCAAATCAAGAGAAAAAGCCGCCCCTGGTCTTCGTATCCGCTCGCTGCTGCCCGTTTCGCTTTCCCCCGTTCGCTCGGTTCCTCGATTGACACCGAGACGCGAAATTAGCGGCAAGCAACTGCGTCTCGTATCAGGGAAAACTACTGTCTTTGATAGCGCCGATAGTCTCCCCTAAGATCCCTCGGTCTGTCTCGTTGATCTCGTCGCTGTATCCTACATGAGTCCCGGTGGAATGCGTTCTGGCAAACGAAAAGTTACAACAAATGTTCAGGGGTTCTAATGTTATGAAAAGCTAAAAGTCCCTTTAAATCATCCATCATATCAGGGAAAATTCACTTGTCAAACTAGACGTACGTCACAATCGTCCCCACTTTTAGACATGAAACCATTTTTCATGTTTTCATTTTTGACAATGGAGGTGACCTGATTGGTGATTTTAGGATGAGTGGTATCTTCAGTTTGCTCTTCTTCCTCTGTAGACCAGTTTCTACTCAGGAAATCAGCCCCGACATTCTGTCTTCCCGGAATATATTCCACTTTGAAAGAATAGACGCTTAGAAGGAGGGCCCAACGCATGATCCTAGCGTTAAATTCTTTATTGGCACCAAGAAATGCTAACGGAGCGTGGTCTGTTTGCACCGTGAACGATGTACCATAAAGAAACTCATGATGGCGTCTGATACCGTCAATCAGAGCAAGACATTCCCTTTCAACTACGCTGTAGTTCCGTTGGGCTTTATTTAATTTCCGACTGCCATAGGCAACTGGAAATAGCATGTTCAGGTCGCTGTCATCGGCTTGAAGCAGTGTTGACCCGATGCCCTGACCTGACGCGTCGACTCTCAGTACAAAAGGTTTCTTGAGGTCAGGCAACCTCAAAATGGGGTATGCAGACAACTGTCCTTTCAAAGTGCTATACGCGTGTTCGCACTTTTGATCCCATATGACCTTATCAGGACAACCTTTCTTTGTGAGGTCAGTCAGAGGTGCCGTCAGTCCGTTGAAGTTCTGGATGTACTTCTGATAGTATGCACATAGCGATATGAAGGAACGTACGTCTTTCTTCGTTCGGGGTCTTTTTGCTGCCACTATTTTCTCCCCGTACTTCTTAATAGGCCAACTGCATCCGTGAGAAATAGTGTGCCCCAGGAAGTCTAACTGTTCAAACCCGATGAGACATTTGCTAGGTCTGGCTGTGAGACCCGTTTCCTGTAGTCTCCTGAGGAGCATAGCAACCGTAGCAATATGTTCTTCATAGGTTTCCGATGCAATTAAGATGTCATCCATGAAATTATGGATATGGGGACTTTGCAAAGGTTCTAGAAGCTTCCTCATCATCCTGGTGAACACTCCTGGTGCGTTATGCAAACCGAACGGCATCACGTTAAATGTGTAATGTCCTTCACTAGTGCTGAAAGCTAACAAAGGTTTAATTTCCTCCTTGACTGGTATTTGATAATAACCTTTACTGAGGTCAATCTTGGAGAAGATCTTAGCTTTGCTGAGCTTGGTGAACAACTCAGAAACAGTTTGGAGAGGTTCGGGCTGGAATTCCGTTACAGCGTTTAGCAACCTGTAATCAATGCACAGCCGAACTTCCTTATTGGGCTTCTGCAACAGCACTACGCTCGAGCTGTAAGGAGATGTAGACTCACTGATAATTCCTGCCTGACGCAGCTTGTCTATTTCTCCGCGAAGTGCATCAGCTTTAGCGTACGGGATGGGGTAAACTCTGGTTTGAACAGGGGTCTCGTTTGTTAATTTCATATCAAATTCAATGAGATTTGTTCGACCAGGTACATCCGTTAAGACTGCACTGTACTGTTTTAGTAGAGCCCTGGGTTCTGTTTGTTGTTCTGGTGAGAGATTGTCGCCGAACTTGACATCTTTAAAGGATTCTGTGGGTTGCAATGGATACTCCATGCAACCATCATCATCTTCCTCGTCTTCCGTTGCTATGGCGACAGCCAGGAGATGCTCGGAGGATGGCACCGGTCTTTCCAAATATTTCTTTAGCAGATTTATGTGGAAGACCTTCTCCTTTCCTTTGATGGAGATCTTGTAGTTGGTACGTGAGATCTTTTTAAGGACGGTAAACGGTCCTTGCCATCCGATGCGAAGTTTATTGCTTCCGGTTGGAAGTAGCAATAGGACTTTCTCCCCTGGTTGTAGTTCTCTCTCTTTTGCAGCTTTGTTGTATCTTTTAGTAATTTTAGCGCGGGCTTTCTTAAGGTTGGTAGTAGCTAGATCCCATCCTAGCTTTAGCCTTTCCTTAAGCTCAGATACATACTTGCTTGCAGAGACGACTGTCTCGTCAGCCTTCTGGTCTGTCAGGGACCGAAGTAAGGCTTCTAGTGGCCCCTTAATAGGTCTGCCAAATAAAAGTGTAGCTGGCGCAAAACCCGTAGACGCTTGGGGTACCTCTCGGTAGGCGAATAAGGCAGCCGATATATATTGGTCCCAGTCTTCCGGTTTCTCCTGACCCAGCTTACGTAACATCATGGTGAGGGTACCGTTAAAAACGTTCCACGAGCCCATTTCTGGCCGGATGGTAGGGACTTGTGTGGATATGTTTGGCCCTCAAGATCTTAAAGATCTCCTCCATTAACAGGCTACGGAATTGGGATCCATTGTCCGTCAAAACTTGTTGAGGGAATCCCAACCGTGTAAAAATTTGCACAAGGGCTTCTGCGACATGCTTGGAATTAGTGCATGGTAGCGGTACGGCTTCGGCCCACATAGTGCAAGTGTCAACTAAGGTCAGGATGAACCTGTTCCTTCTTTTGGTCTTTTCCAGAGGACCAATAATGTCGACAGCAACCCGTTCAAATGGAGTCCCTACTATTGGCATTTGCCCCATAGGTACTGGGGGTGTCAAGTGCTTGGGTGCTACCCGTTGGCACTGGGCGCAGGATTTCACGTACCTGACAATGTCAGAGTTCATTCCTGGCCACCAATAGTGGTTTTTTATTCGCTGAATAGTGGCGTTTTGTCCCATGTGTCCGCTAAAGGGAAGAGAGTGCCCCATTTCTAAGATCTGGTTTCTGTACTGCGTCGGTACTAGGAGCTGGTTATTCCCCGTGTCCGGGTTGCCCGTTCTACGATACAATACACCATCCTTAGAAAAAATGTCTCCGTTGTGTCTGGGGTCCTTAGCCATGGGCAGTTTTTTAAAGCAGGGCGCCAGAGTAGGGTCCTTTTGTTGCGCCTCCTTCAGTTCATTCGGCAACAAGTTTGGCGCAGGCTCCCTCTCCTTCTTGGCTTGCCCTCTTGTGGTTACCGCTGCCACAATCGGCTCCTTAGGTCTCCCAATGAACACATATCTACATCCCAGGATAACTGGGTAGATCGGATCATCCATTATGGCCGCTTTAATAACTCCTCTGACAAAGTCAGAGTGTATTTCTACCAGTGCGATAGGAAGCGTCCTGGGTGCATCACTCCTGAAAACTCCACTAAGTTTGACGGTTTCCTCTGTCTCCTGACCGGGTTTGACTAGGTGCCTAGCGACAATACAATCAAAACTTAATCCAGTGTCAAAAAGACAAGTAGTAGAGGTACCGTTCAAAATTACAGTTCCTCGAGTTGAGGGTCGGTCCCCCTCAGGTTGAGAATCACTGACATTGACTCTACCTTTCGAGGCTGTATGCAAACATCCAATGCGGTTTGCACCGGTTTGTTTGCCCTGATCAGACGTTCCTGGTGTAGGGGTCTTCCCTTTTCCTTGACCTTGGTGGCCGCGCTGCCACGTAGGCTTGTTGGGTTGATCAGAATTTTGTTGTTGGGGGGGGGGGGTATCGGGTTTTGTAGAATTTCGATTTTTCCTGGGGGGTTTCTGGGTATTGTTATCTCGTTGGTTATAATGTTGAGAGGAAGTGGAAGAATAGGATGCCTGCTCTAGATTCTGTTTTCGAGATGGCTCATCGGTGGGTTTACGTTTAGTGCTGGGAAGTTCGGCCATTGCATTGCTATAGCGTTCGGCTTTATTGAGTATGTCTTCAAGCCTGACTGCCCCCTGTTCCGCCAAAAATCTACGTGTTTCATTCGACAAAGTGGATTTTATCTGCTCCACAAGAACAAGTTCGAGGAGTCCCTCATATGAAAGAGGTAGGTCAGATAATTCAATGCACTTTGTCAGATAACCCGTGAGACGTGAAGAGAACTGGGGAAATGTTTCCGTGCTCTCTTTTCGGCTGTTTCTGAACAACTGCAGAAACTTTCGGGCAGTCATCTCAAACTGCTGTAGTAAGGCCTTTTTCAACATGTCGTAATCATGTTGATTCGGTCCCAGCTTTGTGTACACGTCATAAGCATTGCCTTTCAGTGACGTTGAAAGTTTGAGCGCCCAGCGGGTACTCTCTAACCCATAAAGATTCGCGAGTCTCTCGAATTTTTCTAGGTAGCTGTCAATTTTTTCGTTAGGGCTAGGAAAAGATTCTAAAGAAAACGACATAGCAGTTAATTGGGCAGATTGAGTACTGGAGAGGTCCATTGATTGAGACTGGGGCGAAGACGGCTCTCCGTTAGTCGAAGTAGAGGCGCCCCGACTCTCTAGAGCCTTAAGCGCCAGTTGATGCTGTCTTTCCTTGTCTCTCTCTCTCTCTCTCTGCGAGTTTCCATCTCTGCTTCAATTTTCTTCTGTTCCAAAAGACGTTCTTCCGCTTCTTTCTTATCTGCCCTCTCCTGGGCTTCTCTCCTCTCTGTTCTTTCTTTCTCTTCCTTCCTCTCAGCTTCGGCTCTCTGTTGCTTCGCCTTCCTCTCAGCTTCGGCTCTCTGTTGCTCCGCGTCATATATTTCCAATTCCTGGTTAATAAACGCGTTTGCAGCTTCTGCATCTAATCCTGCCTCTTTCGCTTCCAGCCTCAAGATGGACCTCATCTTTATCCTCTCTGCCATTGTTAAAGAATAAGATGAAGTATGCTTAGAGAACTAGTAAGAAGAAACGCGAAAGGGAGGAACTCTGAACCGCTACGAGAAAAAAAACACAAGTTAACTTAATTTTTAAAAATCAGAACAATCCGTCTTTAGCTAAGCTCAACTCTTTTTGACTTCAAAAACCTTAGTGACTGTAAAACAATCACGCAATCCCAGCAACTTTTATAAAGAAAGAAATATAATTATCTCCGCCAGAGGATAATAAAATAGCAAATATATTTGTTTATCTGTACTTTCTACTGCTGTGGAGAGAAAACAACCTGTAAATATGCTGTGTGGACAACCCAAATACTTAAAGAACGTTTGTCTAGGGGTGTAATTATTTAGTTATTTCCCTAATTCACAAAGACAAATCATTCACACTCTACCTAGTTAGACCCAAACTAAATCAGACTCAAAATATCTTTAACCCGGCTATGCGATTGCCTCAAATGTAGCTCAAGATCCTAGAACCAGCCCACAAATATGTGTGCATCAAATGTATCTCAAAATTATCCCAGACGAGCCGGCCAAATATTGTCGTAAATTTATTTTGAGAGAAAAGAGTCGTAGAAATAGTGGTCCGGTTTAGAGTGGAAAATGATGATGGAAAGCTCAGTGATAGAAAATGTAGAGATTTAATAGTTACTTCACAGCGTGCTGGAGGAGAGTAAAGACAGACTTATTTACGACAAATCGTGTCTCTCAATCTTCTCTTTCACTCTCCTGGTCAAACAATTATTTGCCAGTTTTCCAGACTCGCATCTGCGCGCTCACCGATTTGGTGTTTTCAAACACACACACGAGGTTGATACAAACTATAATAAACGAATAGGGGAAATGTTGGGCTTTGGGTATATCCAACACACAGAACTAAATGAGTTTAGGTGATTTTATTCACTTTCAACATCAATCACTAAAAATATCAGATATTACATAAATTATCATAAGTACACAAATGCAAATAACAAGTTTGGGAGGGGGTGAAGAAGATTGGTATCGACTAAGCCCTTCCCGCTCATTAGACAAAGACAAACCCAGTCCAGAGATAGATAATATCAGGAACACGGGTACGTTAACCTAACAGTAAAGTTAATTACTCTGAAAGAGGTGTTACCAAGTTAGGTATAAGTGATAGAAAAAAAAACTTGTTCTTCCCAGCTGTTCTTCCCTTTACTAAGCAAACGGAAAGGAGGTGGTTTTAAACAGAGTTAACAAATTATCAACTATCCCACTTAAAGGAACAATGTAGGGTATACAGAAAAGATATATATTTCCAGGTAAGCAAGTTAACAAAATGGTCACACAAAAGAATTAATTTCCTGTCATTCATACACGCGCTAGCAAAGGCCTTCACTCATCTTGCTCTCACTTACCGATTTTGAAAAAATCTTGCACTCCATAGAATAACCCAACAGCAGTTACACCTCAACTAAATGTATGATTGTTTGTTCAAGTTCTAGCCCCAGATTATCGGGTAGGCGGTCAGCACATAAAAGGGTCCCGTAATCGCTGGAAAATGAATCTGTAGTTGTGTCTCTTTTCTTAATAACAGTTTCTATGGGAGGGCACGGTCTCTGATACCGGGGTGAGGATGGTGTGGGCTATTTGACTATGCCGCGGATAATAAAATTCTTACGCGTGCTGGTACACTTTATCCGTGAGGTATGGTTTAAGTCCAGTGAGAAAACTAGTCACATCACTGTTCAGGAAATTATGAATTATCTCTCTGTGTCAGTAAACTAACAAAGCTCGGGCCAGTGTTCTTCTTCCCGTTACGACTTAAGTTGTTTGATGGTGCGTTAAATTTGTCTCTTTGGGTGTGCTTTCTTTGCTATAAGTTAGATAGCGGAATTCCAAACATAGAATCGCCTCAAAGATTAAAAATTTACACAGTCTCAACAAGTTCTGCGTCAGGGGAACTCTACACACTGTTTATGCTTTGCTTTGCTTAGATTGATTTCTTTATTGCTTTCTTAATGCTGGGATCGCACAGGTTACGATCACTCTGTATGAAAGAAAAAAAAAGACATGTAATATACCGAAAACAAATAACCTTCTAAAGCGCGATGAATTTCCCGTTAAGCCTATAATACACTCGAGTATTTAATTATGTATTTAATAAACACTGCGCGAATTCTAGTGGTTAAAAACACACATCTATAAAACTAGGACTTAACTGAATTTATTAATTATAAATTCCTTCGCGACTTTAAAAGTTAATTTAAGCATCTATTATCTTTTGAAATAATATAATAGATATATCATTATATTTACCACTGGAACTATTGAGATGGTTTAATTTAATAGATTTAAATTAACACAAAATCCATTGAAATAGAATGACTAGACCACTGATCACTTTACACAATATATATTACCGCTTTGCACAGAATAGAAAACACTGCAAATATATATATAAAATCCAGGGGAAAATCTATAACAAGATTTCAATAAAGCTAGTGCTTCTGTAAAGGTCTGGCCAGCGAGTGATAACGTGTCTAGTTCTACATGGTCTATTTAGCTAAAATGGAATGTAAGTTGAGTGGGACATGATAAACTTGACAACTTATTTGATCTCACGAACTTTTGGGGATCTGACCGCCAAATCAAGAGAAAAAGCCGCCCCCTGGTCTTCGTATCCGCTCGCTGCTGCCCGTTTCGCTTTCCCCCGTTCGCTCGGTTCCTCGATTGACACCGAGACGCGAAATTAGCGGCAAGCAACTGCGTCTCGTATCAGGGAAAACTACTGTCTTTGATAGCGCCGATAGTCTCCCCTAAGATCCCTCGGTCTGTCTCTTTGATCTCGTCGCTGTATCCTACATGAGTCCCGGTGGAATGCGTTCTGGCAAACGAAAAGTTACAACAAATGTTCAGGGGTTCTAATGTTATGAAAAGCTAAAAGTCCCTTTAAATCATCCATCATATCAGGGAGAATTCACTTGTCAAACTAGACGTACGTCACAGTGACATCCGCTGGTGGCCCAAGGCATTAAGCAGGGAGCGCAGAGACATGGTAGTTCAGGAGGTACGAGGAGCTGAGAATGATAAGAGGTTGCAAAAAGCAGTGCAGCAGGTCCAACAAGGCCAATGGACCACATGGGAAGGAGCTCTATTAGGGCAAGGGCGATACACTTGGCGCCATAACAAAGTGCTAAATGAGCTTGCTGCGACAATAGATCAGGCAAGAATGAAAGCGAATAGCAAAGTCCTGCCAGACACCGCAAACACATACTTTCTGAGGGCAGGAAAGTCAGCACACCCCAAACCGAGTAAACCTGGTAGCAGTTTACCATCTCTTCTTGACTGTGCAAACGACTGGGAGATGGCGGTAGACCTACCTGGACGGGGGGCATATCCAGAGTGTATCAGAAAATCGCGGAGACGGCATTCTGCAGCAACGCGTCAGGTCATACTGATTGAACTGACCGTGCCATTTGAATCCAGATTAGACGAGCAACATTCATTCAAAGCGGCCAAGTATAGCGATCTGGCCGCGGATCTGAGACACGATGGATTCAGTGCAAGGGTCATGGCGGTTGAAGTGGGCGCAAGAGGGCTTGTGGCTGCATCAGTGTATGATTTATTGAAACTGTTGGGGCTGAAGGGACAGTCTAGAACAAGGGCACTGAAGAGGCTTAGTGAAACTGCCGAAAAGGCATCAGGCTGGCTGTGGAACAACCGCAATGGGCGATGGACATCGTGACAATAAACGCTGCGGTACAGAAAACACCAAAATTTTTCTAAGTCCACAACGCTGAGTTTTTTTGGTGTACTAGTGAAAGAGCTGCGACTCTGGGGCAACAGGCGATGTATACTATAGGGAGTGTCAGGTACAGAATTTCAGTGGCTTGCGGCGCGCAGCTCGTCGGCTGCGCGCTAATGTCCCAGTGTGTGTCCTTAGATGTGAAGGGCGACGGAACGAACGGAATAATTTGTCTTCTCTTTGTTACTTTCACAATTGCCTCCACGACTGGCGTTGTGGATTTAAAAGTTGCTACCATAAGTGAAATGGGTTCATTTTCGATACAAGACAACAGGAAGCTGAGACGCTTGGAAGTCATGACCCAAGTGGGCCCGCCCCCCTTAGAGTGTAAAGGAGTAATTGGGCCGAAACACTTGTCGGATGGGGGGACTCCTTCTGATGATCAGATTGCTTCCTGTTGTATCGCTCTGTAAAGAGTTTCCTATCATCAAGCAAATTTAGCTATGACATTAACAACAAATTCAAATCTGCCCACACCACTTGTAGCCGATTTAAGGAAATATATCTGAATGATATTTTTGAATTTGGAAGGCCTAAATTTAGGCTTATAGGAAAAGCAAAGAAGAAATCGTCGACATGCAAGGTCGAAAAGGAAGTGAATGTTAAACTAAATAAATGTAGCTTCAAGACTATTGAAGAAAGTGCCGTAAAAAGAAACGTCATAATACTCTATAAGAAGCAAAAAAAAAAAAGGAATGATGATAACGGATTTTTCAGACGATTGTCCCTTCGAAAAATTACTTGGATAAACAAGAAAGACATTGGCGGGTTTCTGCGATTCATAACTGTAATGAAGCGTTACACGGGATAACGTTTTTGGTTGCTTATAGAGTTTCCAACAATTTAAACCTGTGTAGAGTAGTCGAGGCCCCGTAATTGGAATGAGTACACTTTAAACCCCGCCGCAGGCGACCTTTGTCTTTACTGACTGTGCGTGGTACACCACTCTGAGTGGAGACCTCCCAGTACCAAAGACTGCTGTGCCTGTCTTCAGATTTGCTCCTTTCCTCAGACCTACGGGTCCTGAGAGTTCCTCTATAAATGCCTTTGTGCAGATGAGGAAGGACATCCCTCGAAACCTTCGGGTATATGAGGCTCTGTCCATTTTGGCTGGAATGACGTCTCGATAGTTCGGAGGTTTTATAGCGAATATGAGTACACATGAGGGCAAGTCCGGGCACAATGGGCTAATCACCTGTTTGCCAAGTCACTTCGATTACACGTCCCGCCCATGGGCCTTGTGCACTTGGGTACCCTCTACACCTCGTTTCACGGGGTAGAAGAGGTTCCGATTATGAGATGAGATGAGTAGAGCGACTGTTTTCGGCTTTACAATTACTTTTAAATAATCTGCGGCAGGTTATGAAATAAAGTTTGATTGCAGCAATAACGTTTTACAGAATGAACTATCCTATATATAAAATCTCAGCTTTTTCTGTCAGTGCGTAACGCTAAGGGATGCAACTTTGGTTGAAAGTTAGACATTAATTGTATTGTTTCCCTTATGTGTACTCTCCCGAAAAAAGTAACACTTACCAAAGAAGAATGCGCAAATGACGGTGTGCACAAAAATATATTTATAGAATGTGTGATCCCGTATACACATTGGGATCCTCGCTGCTGCTACGTAGTTCGTGTACTGTGGTGATGCATAATGGTTTTGAATAAGTAAAATTGCCGTTAGCTATTGGTGCTTTTGAATTTAATTCCCGTCTTATGACGGGCTTTTAGACTAGTCACTACAAGAATGATTCTAGTTTTATTTATTTACATTGCATAATTTCCCTTTTCGCTCCCAATGGAGCATGTAGCCAGCACTTCAGCTGGTTCCCCCTACTGGAAGTTCATATCAAAACATTCATGTGCTCTTACAGTTATGGTTTCCGTAGCAGTTTATGATGACGTAGCCAGCCCACATGCACATCTTCATTACAGTCGGCTTTTATGACAGTTCTAGAAGGAGCAAGAGGCCTGTTATTTCTGTCTCATCAGAGACTCGAGGAAACTACACGGGTGGTCCTAGTTTAAATGAATTTTAAATTGTTTGAAAATTCTTTTAAAAAAAATAGTTTCATTTTCAGTGAAAATGTGAATTTTTAAACTTAAAAGTAAAAAAAAAAAAAAAACTCTCCCCTCCCCCTCACTGCGTGACGTCATATGTGGACGACCCCTGTGTCAAAATATGGGCTCGTCAAGTATTAATACAATATTCCCTTCGAAGACGGCGAGTATCTGCCTGAATGGCGAGTGGACACCTGTCAGTGTACAGGGAAAAAAGGGTTAAAAAATAAAAATACAATATTATTTAAAAGCAATACTTTTTTTTCATTAAATAAAATTTGTTTAAACAAATAGCTGTATTAACATAAGAGGATATACTGTATTATACATACGTTATACTTGCAATTATAATATTATTTTACAAACAGTCAAGTATCTTCCACATAATCGTGTCATGCAAGGGATGGATAAATATATTCAATTTTAATTCAGCAAAATTTCACAGCTGACTGATTATGTCCATTGCAGCTTCATTCCACGTGCAAAGACCAAACCTGTATACCAAGCTGACATGCGGGTACTTTAAATACTAATAAAATAATTATTAAAACTTAAACATATTTTTAAAAATTATTTCTAAAAATAATAAATGTATTAATAAAATATATACCTAACAGTTATTGTCTTAATTTTACAATTTTATTATTATTATAGGTTTATTTTAAAATTAAAAGTAATAAAACTGTTTGGGTAATTGTGTTGCTATTTTCAATTCCCCATTTCAATTGTGCTTTTTGTTAATAAAATTGTTATTGATTAAAGTCTCATAAATTTCGGAGACTCTGTATAACTTACTTACTTACTTAGTCGTTCCCCTTCTACCGTGAGGTGTAGAGGTTTGGAAGAGAGAGCGCCAGACTATCCTATCGGCTGTCTTCCTCCTGGCCTGGTTCCATTCTAGTCCTCGGTCCTTCAAAGATTGTCTAATGTTGTCCTCCCAGCGGACTCTGGGTCATCCTGGGGGTTTGGATCCCTGGCTCTTTGTTTCCCATGCTTGTCGTGGTAGCCGATCTTCTCCCATTCTGCAGACATGGCCAAACCATCTTAGGACTCTGTATAACTCATCTCATCTCATAATCGGAACCTCTTCTACCCCGTGAAACGAGGTGTAGAGGGTACCCAAGTGCACAAGGCCCATGGGCGGGACGTGTAATCGAAGTGACTTGGCAAACAGGTGATTAGCCCATTGTGCCCGGACTTGCCCTCATGTGTACTCATATTCGCTATAAAACCTCCGAACTATCGAGACGTCATTCCAGCCAAAATGGACAGAGCCTCATATACCCGAAGGTTTCGAGGGATGTCCTTCCTCATCTGCACAAAGGCATTTATAGAGGAACTCTCAGGACCCGTAGGTCTGAGGAAAGGAGCAAATCTGAAGACAGGCACAGCAGTCTTTGGTACTGGGAGGTCTCCACTCAGAGTGGTGTACCACGCACAGTCAGTAAAGACAAAGGTCGCCTGCGGCGTGAACGGGACGCGCCTCGCCAAAACGAGGCAAAACTTTATAATAAAAAAAAGTCCAAAATAGCTTGTCCTATCACCATATGAGAGTAAAAAATATGGCAATATCAACCTCCCCGCTTGCATCGCTTTACCTAACGCTCCAATCACTGAACTGTGCATTCCTTGTACAGAGTTCAGTGGTTTAGTTCTCGTTTTTGAACGAGAGAAAACGATCCTCTGTAAGATCGGAAGTAATCAACAAACATGGCGGCCTCCTGAATATGGAAGCTCGTCAAACTTAAATTTCCAGCTAATTTAATGTATATATATTATTAATTTATAGTCAGATCACTTTTCTTTTAGGATATTATACTTAGAAATTTATTTACATCGTATTTTAACAGTACCATTGCAGTGTAGGTATCAGCTCGCTGCAAGCCGCTTCTTAGTCTCTGCTCATACCGTTTCACGCACGGGAGGTGTTGTGCTAAACATCACATGACACGCCCCCCTTTCCGTTTTGATTATCTTTGTAAACATTCATCCAACTCCTAAATCACATCATCCACACACTAACATAATGTAATGTGGTTTTTACTATAATATTTATTTAAAGATCCGATTACATTTTAGGGACAATAGTGACAGTCCGGCGTTCGCCCATGCAGTTGTATTTGGTAATACAGTAGGCTATATAGAGCCTAACTGAAGTACATTAAGTAACTGTAATAACTTTATAGCTAAATAATTTAAGGTAATATTTCTAGCTAGCAAGCTTCACTTCATTAGGACTGTGCCTATCGTAATGTTTTATGACAAATTAAAAAGTTCTACAGTTTTAAAGTGAAGATTCTGTGTAATTACCACTCACAATTAAGTTGCAGCATGTGACAATTTGTGGATCACAAAATTATTTAAAATACACAGACATCTTGGTAGAGATTCTGGAATTTCTGGTGCGGTGTATCATATTCATTTTGAAGGATGAATTGAATAAACTTTGTTGATATGTTATGCTGTAACCTTATTTTTTAATACTTCATTATTCTGTTTTCAGAGAAAAATGGGTTCATTAAAAGACAACAAGGATGTGGCTTGTTACTTTATCACTAAGCATTCCTGGAAAGGAAAGTATGTTGAGCTTATTTATTTGATTTATTCTTCATCCATTATGCTTCTGAAGGAGCATATGCTCCGTTCAACAAACTCATGTCACCTGCCCCCTGCCAGCAGTTCAAGATCTGTCCTTGTCTTCCTCATCCCTTATTATTCCTCATCCCTTATTATTCCTCATCCCTTATTATTCCTCATCCCTTATTATTCCTCATCCCTTATTATTCCTCATCCCTTATTATTCCTCATCATTTATGTCTTCAGTTCTCTTCTCCAAGTGTTTTTAGTGTTGTTGCTCTTCCTGGGGATTATAGAACAAGGATTACCCTGTAATGTTAATTTTGTTGCAAAAATGTATTCAAAGGTTGATATAACTATTTATAGATTACACATTTTCCTAATTCTTTTCAAGACATAATGTGAGAAAATATGTTTTAGTGTATTCATAGCAAAGAACCAAAATATGGAGGTCCCTTTTTGAGACATTTAGTGAGTGAATAATTAAACTAAGGTCAGGCACATGGATTAGCATAGGAATGATGTAGAACAGTCCCAACTAAGATGGTTTGGCCATGTCTGCAGAATGGGAGAAGATCGGCTACCACGACAAGCATGGGAAACAAAGAGCCAGGGATCCAGACCCCCAGGACGACACAGTCCGCTGGGAGGACAACATTAGACAATATTTGAAGGACCGAGGACTAGAATGGAACCAGGCCAGGAGGAAGACATCTGATAGGATAGTCTGGCGCTCTCTCTTCCAAACCTCTACACCTCACGGTAGAAGGGGAACGACTAAGTAAGTTTCTTCTTCTTCTTCTTTCGTTCGCTTGAAATATATTGTCTATATCTGCAATGTTGTTTCTTGTATAAACTTCACTGTCTTTTGTAGTTCATACAGGGGTCCATATAGTTTTGCTTCCAGTGTTGTTTCTCTGGGCCAGTGGGTTTGCCTCAATATATCATATTCGGGGCAATCTTGCAGTACGTGCTCCGCTGTCTGGGGTGCCTGTCCACATGTACACATGGCTGAATTGCCAGTCTTGAATTTTGTATACATGTGGCTGCGGAGGCGGTTGTGTCCTGTTCTGAGGCGCAGAATGACTATTTGTTCTGATCTGTTCATAGCTTGGTAGTCATCCTGCGTTGGTGTTGGTGGCTTTCTGATAGATTTGATCATCTTTTTCTTCTGATGGTACGTAACTGGTACATCCGGTTGCTCGTCTGCAGCACCTTCTTTAGCCAGTCCGTCTGCTCTCTCGTTTCCTGGTATTCCACAATGAGACGGTATCCACTGCATGGCGACCCTGCGCTGGTTGCACAGTTCAGAAAGTAGGGCCTGTATAACTGGCAATTTTCTGGACTGAAGTGCTTGGAGTGCTGATCTTGCATCTGTCAGGAATACTACAGGCTGTGGACCGAGATTGGTGTTCAGTAGTTTCTCAGTTGCCACCTTGATTGCCTGGACTTCTGCATCATAGTTGTTACAGAATTTCCCCGTTGGTACTCTGACCGTATCCCTAGTGTTGTTTGGGTATTCTATGTACACTCCTGCTCCTCCATTCTTTACTGCATTCTGTGCTGACCCATCCGTGTATACTCGGACCCAGAGGTCCTGTGGGTATTTATCATCCAGGAAACTGAGAGTGACTGTCCTACGTTGCACGCTGTTCTGTTCACCCCTGTCGAATATTCCTTTCACTTTTGTGTGGATGTGTACTGGTAGTCCATGCTCCTCTCTCCAAGGGGTTTGTTCTGGCACAGACTTTAGAGGGCTGTTAACTTCAGGCAGGTCTGAGGTTTGTCTACGAAATCGTTTGGCCTGGTGGATAAAGCTGCTTCTTTTCAGTCGCCCCATTGCTAGGTTTTGGAATCTGTCCTTCATTGGATGGCTCGGCATACAGAGGAACTTTTCTGCCTGTGTTAGCACTTTCGTGTCTCTGCGTTCTCTCAGTGCTTGTATCCTCCCCATTTTCTCCATCTCCACTATAGGCGTTGATTTCATTGCCCCCGTGATGACCCTAAGCGCCTGGTTTTGCACCTTATCTAGCTCTTGTAATGTGGTGTTTGATGCTGGACACCACGCAGCTGACCCATATTCCAGGTGTGGTCGTATGCCCTGCTGGTAAACTTTACTAAGTATTTTCCCGCTGGCTCCCCATGTGGTTCCACTTAGTTTTCTCAGGATGGCTAGCTTCCTCCTGGCCTTTGTTGCTGCCTTGTTGATGTGCTGCTTCCATGTCAGCCTATCATCGAATGTAACTCCGAGATAGGTGGGTTGTTTATCTTCTCTCAGGAGCTCTTTGTTTATCTTGATGACACCAGCTTTTTGTTTGGGAGAGAGGGGTGAAGAGCGTAGTGCTGCACTTGTCTGTGTTGATGCTGACACACCATCTATTTGCCCATGAGGTTAAGGCATCTATAGCTCTTTGTAGCAGTTTGGTGGCCACTGTTGCATGCTCATCTGTGCACCATATTACCAGGTCATCAGCGTACATTGCCACTTTCATTCCATGTGGTAGTTCAGCAACCAGGTCATTGATGTAGACTAGGAAAAGTGTGGGGGACAGAACCCCTCCCTGAGGGACGCCATGACGCAGTAGAATTTTCTTACTCTTGAGGCCATCTAGTTGTACTCGGGCTCTTCTGTTATGCAAGTATGCTTTCACCCATTTGTACATCTTACCATTCACTCTACAATTTCTCAGTTTCTTCAGAAGCCCTTCTTTCCAAACCTTGTCAAATGCTTTTCTTAGATCTATCCATGCTGCTAGTACCAGTTTCTTATCTTGGAACGCATCCTCAATCTCTTGGGAAAGGTAAGTTGCCTGATCTTCGGTGGAATAACACTGCCTAAAGCCCGCCTGCTGTGGTACAAGAAGGTTTTCACTTTCAAGGTACCACTGTAGCCTGAGGTTGATGATACGTTCCATTGTTTTGCAGAGGCAGCTTGTAAGGCTGATTGGTCTGTAGCTGGAGGCAGTGGAACTGTCTTTTCCTGGTTTTAGGAGTGGTATCATGATTGCTTCCCTCCAGGTCTGTGGAACTCTGCCTGAGTTCCAACAGATATTGAAGATCTGCAGCAGCTTTGTTTTTGCTGCGGTTCCCAAGTTCTTAATCATTTCATTGGACACTCCATCAACTCCTGGCGACTTTCTCATTTTCAATTTGGATATTGCAAGCTCCAGTTCTCTGAATGTGATTGGTGCCTCCATAACTTCAGGTATGGTTCCATCTCGTCCTGCGTGTTGTTTCTCACGAGTCTCCTGTTGCTTCTCTGGGCTAACTTCGATGTTGTTGTCTTTAGCAAAGGAGTCTGCAAAGTGATCAGCTGCCTGTTTTCCCATGAGGATGTTTCCATCTTTGTACAGAGCAATCCTTGAGTTTCTCTCTGTACCTTCATCGTTAAGTTTGCTTTACCCAGCTTCCACAGTTTCCTCTCACTATCTCTTTCAAAGTTCAAGGACTCTGTTTTCTCCTTCCAGCTTCTTCGCCTGGCCTGCAACTTGGCCCTTTGAAATTTGGCCTTAGCTTGCTGGTAGTTATTGTGGTGTTCTTGGCATGGACTGGTCTCTGCCTGCTTTCGAGATGTTTCCACGTCGTTGTGCAGCTGCTCTAGTTCACTATTCCAATATGGTTTGTAGTGCTTACGAGCCCCTCTAGGTATTGTTTCACGAGCAGCCTGTAATATGCATCTGCTGAATTCATCAACTAGCTTATTGATGTCTTTGTCTACAGTCAGATCTCTAGCCAGTATACTAGTACGGTGCTGGTACATTGTCCAGTCTGCCTTCTTGTAGTTCCACCTAGAGAGAGTGCTGCTCTCCTTGACAAGTTCATTTCCACAATTAGGAAGACTGGCCGGTGGTCGCTGCCTCCAAGTTGTTTCCCTACAACGCGTGTGGTGTTCCACTCCAAGCTGGGTGAGTGGAATGCCAGGTCTGGTGTAGAGGGGGTGTGCCATGATCTCGAGTAGAAGGTTGGTGGGTCGATTGGCTGGTTAATCAGGATAAGCCCATTGTCATCCTGCCAGTTTTCAAGCTCCTCACCTCTCCTGTCCATGTGATCATAGCCCCAGCTCTGTGAGTGGCTGTTGAAGTCTCCGCATACAATCAGTCTTTCTTTTGCTGGGATTGTATCTAGTGCCAGTGGGCGGTCGCTCGGACAGTAGTAGTTGAGCAGGTGGAATTCTGAACTTTCTGTCCTGAGATGAAGCATCTGGTATTCCGCCCCCTCCATATATGTTTCAAGCTGACATGCACTGATGTTATTCCTCACGAGTGTCAGTATTCCACCTTTTCGCCTGTCTATTCGGTCAGATCGGTAGCACTGGTAGCCTCTGATTTTGAAGGCTATGTCTTTGTTGAGGTGGTTTTCTTGCAAGCAACATACATTTACTTGCTCTTCATTCAAGATATTTTCGAGCTCTAATTTTTTGCTGTAGCCGTCTTTTTTACTATTGACGCCTTCAGCATTCCAGTGCATTATTTTAAATGGTCTTTTCTTTGCTTGGCCAGTAGCTCTATTCTCATGCCTCCTGGCTCCCCGGGGCAATTGAGAAGGACCCCCAGTAGTAGGGGTTGGGCCCTTCCGAGGCAGAGGGCCCGGCACTGCGCCTGCCTGGGTGTCCGTCACAGGGCGAGTGCCATAACGTTTTGCAGATATAGGCATACTTCCCATAGCGCTAATGCGTGGCATCCTGATTGCTGTGGTGCGCCTCTTGGCTGGTTGCCTCCGTCTTCAGCACCTTGACTTGCTAGGGCAGACTGTGGTCTTGCTCGAGTCTAGGA
This sequence comes from Oreohelix idahoensis, assembly GCA_024509875.1. Lineage (NCBI taxonomy): Eukaryota > Metazoa > Mollusca > Gastropoda > Stylommatophora > Oreohelicidae > Oreohelix > Oreohelix idahoensis. Next base: position 234,457 of record JAMPIV010008023.1, on the reverse strand, counting down.
GGGCCTGGCCAGTCTTGGTTTTTTCAGCCGCTGATGGCTGTACTTGAGCCCCATCTCCACGTCAAGGAGCTGGCCTTGATGGGGACTAAGTAAGTAAGTATGATGTTCATACTCAATAGCATGTAATGGGCTATCAAAATTTGGCATTTTGATATTTTTGGATGACCTTATAGATTAAGAGGAGTGGAATGATTCATAGTCATTGGAAGTGATGATGATGTATTATTGTCATTGAAAACAAAAGTAGAACCAACACTTTGAATATTTGCAATCATTTGAGTCAAATAAAACTGTTGCTTGCGTAACTCAGTTGCATGGACAAAGGTCAAAATGAGTGCCAAGTGTGACTTTCATGATTTTCATATACTGGAGATCATTGATTTGGTTCTGTATGCAACAGAAAGGTCACACGAGTCATTGAATAACAGTTTAACTGCTGAAGGTTGTAGATACATGTCTCAGCCCATGCAGGACCCAAAAATGATAGGGGGGATGGGGGGGAGGAACAGCAGTTTGATCTAGCAAGATTTTGAATAACTGGATACATCAAGATCTAGCATGGTTTTAATATCTGGGTATTGACAGAATTAGTGTACAGACTGTCCTTGACTTTCGGCGGAGTTATGTTCTGATGACTTCGTCATAACTCGATATGGTTGTAAGTCGAAAATCACTATATACTATATGAACCATAAGGATATGTTAGCATACCTGAATGCTAACATTTATAGGTCTTTTTTTATATTTTTTAACTAATTTTACTATTTGTTTATAGTGAAATAATACAATGTACACATTATAACATAACATTACTGTACAGACCGTGCAGAACTGTAATAAATAATGAATATATAAATAACATTTACAACAGAAAAATAATAATAGGAATAATTGGATATGCATCGTAAGTACAAGTGGTTGCATATGTCATAAGGTGAGGAAAATCTGTAATTAAAATAGTTTGGTACCGTTTGATCTGGAAAGGTTTTAGTATCTGTAAAACTAGATGTTGTTGTTGAATATCATCATTGTTAGCACTTATCATGTCTAGGAATGCATAATAATAGCCCCTTCAGGCATAACTGACAATGGGAATGCACCCCTGATGTGACAACCCTCAGCTGCTTATTTTCCTGGTGTTCCTTTTGACGTTTTCTCCTCTTGAGAGCTTCTTTTCGCCCAATCTGAGGTGTCACCGTAGATAGCATCACCAATTGGTGTGATCGGCAGCTTTATCCTCCCAGGTTTCTGGATTTATGTCCAGTGCCCTCATCTCTCTTGCATACATCTTTGAACCTCAGCAGCCCAACTGCTCTTTTGCCATCTGCCAGTTGTCCGTAGAAGATATCTTTCTGAATGCGACTATCTTCCATGCAGCGGACATGGCCAAGCCAGTGTAGTCTGTTCTGTCTAAGCAGTGTATATATGCTTTGAAGGCCAGCAAGTGACAACACATCGACATTTGTCACTTACTCTTTCCACGAAATACCGAGGATGTGGCGTAGACATCGTAGATGGAAAGTATTGAGCTTTCTTTCTTGCTTAGCATAGGTTGTCCATGTCTCGCTGCCATATAGAAGTGTGCTAGTGATGCAGGCGTTATATACCGCAGCTTTGTTGTGAGTTTGGAATTTCCTCAAACACGCAATGTGAGGCGGGCAAAGGTAGCTGCAGCTTTGCCAATGCGGCTGTCAATTTCTGTGTCCATAGAGAGTTGTCATTGATGGCAGACCCCAGTTATGTGAAACGGTGCACCACTGCCAATTCATAGTTATCGATAGTGATAACTGGTGCAACATCCACATCCTGACTCATCACATTTGTTTTCTTTAGACTTATCGTGAGGCCAAAGTCTTTGCATGCTTGGGTGAAACGATTCATCAAGCTCTAAAGCTCCTGTTGGCTTTGAGTGACGACTGCAGCATCATCAGCGAACAACAAGTCTCTTATAGTGACCCTTCCGATTTTTGTTTTTTGCCTTCAGCCTTGAAAGATTAAACAGACGGCCATCTGACCTAGTGTGAAGGCATATTCCTTCAGTTGCATCTCTGAATGCATGTTTCAAGAGTAAGGGAAAGAAGATCCTGAAGACTGTTGGAGCCAGAATGCAGCCTTGTTTAACACCACTGCGTATGTCAAAGGGCTGTGATGTGCTTCCAGCATATTGGACTGTTCCTTCATGGAATGACTTTATCATTTCCAGCAATTTACCAGGGCAGCCTTTTTTCAGGAGGATCTTGAAGTCCATCCTTACTAACCAGGTCAAATGCCTTTGTGAGGTCTGTAAAGGTGATATATAAAGGTCTTTTCTGCTCTCTTGATTTTTCCTGAAGCTGGCGGAGAGAAAAGATCATGTCTCTTGTTGATGTACCAGCTCAGAATCCACACTGTGACTAGATATAAGCACACAGCTAACTTGTGTAGTCGCATTAAGATGACTGGCAAAAACCTTACCATCAATATTAAGAAGAGAGATGCCTCTGTAGTTATTGCAATCACTTCTGTCTCCTTTATTTTTATACAGTGTTACAATCTTGGCATCTCACATGTCTCGAAGGATAGCTGTCTCTTCCCTGCAGTGACACAGCACCCTATGCAGGGAATGTAATAGCGTGCCCTTACAGCATTTGATTAAATCGGGAGGAATCTCATCACTGCCTGGTTCTTTGCCAGAGGCCAAGCTATCAATGGCCTAGCTGAGTTCTTCCAATGTTGGTTCAGCATCCCAGGCGTGACAGTATTTTCTCTGTCGTAAAACTCAGAGTAGGGCTCAGCCCACCTCTCCATCTGTTTACCCTTATCGGTTAGCTTCTCTCTGCTTATGGTTTTTTAGCTGTGCCAACTTACTTTTTTTGGGGAATCAAGGGCTTTCTTTATATTGTTGTACATTTGTCAAGTGTTACCTGTTTGCCTTTGTTCCAGTTGAGAAGGTGAAATAGAAATATGTATCCTAGATTACTAATCATGAATGCTAAACTTGTCAGTTTGTCATTAATTAGGTCAGTGTGCAGATGAAAGTTTCAGAATATGATTTCCTTTCACCCTTAGGTACAAGAGGATATTTTCTGTTGGGACACATGGAATCACCACATACAACCCTGTTACATTTGAAATCACTAATCAGGTTTGTAATGGCCTCTCACTGAAGATAAATTTGTCACGTATACCTGTATAACTGGCAACATATAAATTGTTGCTTGGTTACAGAAAGTTGTAGGAGCACAAGGCATGATTTCTTATCCTGTATTTCAGATGTGTCCTGTGTAGTCCCCGGGTGTCCTACACAGAGACAAAGAAAGAATATACCCTCTATTCCCTCAGGCATTCCATGCCGTTCAAGGTGACTGAGATGAGGTTGGCTACTTCATCATGTAAAACAAATTGCTACATGAATGACCACTGTAAGAGCAAGTGAAGGCTTGGTGCAGGCTTCCTGTAAAGGGTACCAGTAACAGTGGTTGCTGCATGCTCCACAAGGAGCGAAAAGGAAAAGGAACATTTCACATGTGTATCAAGCTTATTAATTTTATTATCAGTTCTCGCATCGTATGTCTTTTCTGTGTAGCTGTCAGTTTTGATTGTTGATGAAGCATTTTGTCAGTGTTCTAATTGTTGGTCAGAGATGTTGGCATAGATGAGTGAGTGTCCGATTAACAGAGTGGTTGGAGTGTACTGGTCTCTCACAGCACATGTGTCGGGTTTGATTCACTATGTTGACATGTTCCAGTATACCCAACTGGAAATGTGTACCCTTTTTTGTTTTTTAGTAAAGTTTTGGCGAGGCGTGTCCCGTTCAACCTAGTCAGTTATATTAGGGCGCATGTCCAAATAGAAAAGACCCTTAGATCTGAAAAAAATGTGTACCTGACTTTACTCTTGAGTTTGGGATGGAAAAGGCAACGAGGAAGGGAACTGGTCACCCCACCTCTTGATACGGGACCTGGTATAGTGAAGTCTCTAACACTTCACTCCCCTATGGCAGTATCTGCTATAGAACCACCTTAAGAGTGAGTGTTAGTTTGTTATGATTGTTGATCAAGGTTCTGACACAATTTAGTGCAAGTCAGGTTATGGTTGTTAGGGATGCATACATATACGTATGGAAACTTGCAAATTCTGTGACGATAAAAATGCACAGCTTCACACTAGAAGAATATGAACAACTGCTAATAGAAAATAGTGCAGTTAGATGTGGTCATTGAGAAAGAACAGCACATTTAGGAAATCAAGTATAACAGCGTGAAGGAAGAAAGATGAGGGGGAAAAAATGATAAAATATAAGAGGAACCAAATCCAAAGGTAGTTGAGGTCATGTGATGGCAAATTTTATACAGCCAGAGCTAGAAGATGTGCTAGGGCAACTGAAAAACAAAAAAATCTCCAGGAAAGGATGCAATTATAAATAAAATATTAGAACACCTTGGAACACAATGTAAAAAAAAAAAACTTATGAAAATAATACATGAAAGCTGAAACAAAGGTAGTCCGACATATATAGATAGAAACAATTATTACGTTATTAAAACAAAACAAAAGCTGACAGCCACTGATCCATCAGCTTCATTACAGGTAAATTGATGAAAAGAGCAGTCTGTACCAGACTTACTTGGCACCTAGAAAGAAAGCAAAGGGTTATTCCCCAGCAGAATGGTTTCAGAGAACACAGGACTGGCAGTCTGTGTAGACATAGAGAAAGCATTTGATAAATTGTGGCAAGCTGGGGTAAAGCAAACACTTCTCAGATTTGGAGTCTGCGGACATATTTATAAATGGGTAAATGGCTTCAGAATCAGCATTCCAGACAAAATTTTCACACTCATAAACAAGAAACACAAAGTTGTATTGAATCTGAGTGAGCATTAGCTACCCGAAGAAGAGAGTATCAGATTCCTTGAAATTACAGTGGACAGCAGATTAACAATGGTAATATCAAATTGATAAGGGCCTGCAAAATAGCTGGACAGTGAATAACCCTGATGAAAAAACTAGCAGGAACTTCTTGGAGCACAGACCATCAAATACTGAAAATGTTGTATGCAGGAAATTTTCTTAGACTGGAGTAAGAAATCCCACCCTGAGCAACTGGCAGAGGTAGACTCCAGAGATGCAGAGACTGAAAAGATCTCACTCTATTACACCAGACCTTGAACAGACTAAACGAGAGCCCCTAGCAATAAGCAGCACATTCCCACCATAGAGGAGAACAAGATTCCCAGAATTGATTGATAACATACCAGAAGTGATGAAAAAAAAAGGCAAGCTAACGAATGCAGAAGGAAGAATATGGCTATGGAATACATTACAAAGACATGCTCAACACATGTGCTGTTCTGTGCTTCTTCAGGTAGCTAAAGCTCACTCAGATTCAATACAACTTTGTGTTTACAATATATTTACAGACAGATCAGTGACAGGCACTTAAAAAATTGGGGGGGGGGGGGGGGGGCATATACCTAGATCTAAAGAATGGACAAGACATTATCTCAATGGCCACTGAAAATTGTTCAGACACTTTGAGCTCAGACAGGGATACTAAATACTAAAATAATGATGATGATTATGGTAGGTTACAGTGTTACTATCCTTTGCTCTTCTTTCAGACCCAGATAATGCACGAAGTTAATGCATAATTGAGTGGGTGTCAGATAATGATTGTAGGTAGGATTACAAGCATCACACATTTACCAGTCCTGTGGCATTCTTCATTTGAGCTTAGCCATGTGTGATGGACGAACTCGGCTGACCCTGAACTTTGTTGTAACTTCTTGTAAAAACGTTTATTCTTTCACGTGGATTCATTAGCTATGAAACTGTTCCACAGAGGGCAAACACGTTTGCTGATTGATATGCGGAAAGTTTACCTATCGTTGATTCTGGTCATCGCATTGATTTAAGGAGAGATTAAATCACGCCCACTAACATCTCTTGAACAATCATAGGCAGTTATTTTAATTAACTTGGCCAGGGGGGGGGGGGGGGGGGGGGGGGGGGGGCGTCGCCAGAATCAAACAGGCACAGCGACCAAGATCAAAGAGACGAACTGAGGGATTTTAGGGGAGACTATCGGCGTTATCAAAGACAGTAGTGGTCCCTGATACGAGACGCAGTTGCTTGCCGCTAATTTCGCGTCTCGGTGTCAATCGTAGAACCGAGCGAACGGGGAAACCGAAACGGGCAGCAGCGAACGGAGATACGAAGACCAGGGTGCGGTTTCTTCTCTTGATTTGGCGGTCAGATCCCCAAAAGTTCGTGAGATCAAATAAGCTGTCAAGTTTATCATGTCCCACTCAACTTACATTCCATTTTAGCTAAATAGACCATGAAGACTAGACACGTTATCATTCGCTGGCCAGAACTTGATAGTAGCACTAGCGATATTTGAAATCTTGCTAGATTATCCCCTGGATTTTCATTTATATTTGCAGTGAATTCTATTTCTGTGCAAAGCGGTAATATATATATATATTGTGTAAAGTGATCAGTGGTCTAGTTCATTCATTATATTTCATTGGATTTTGTGTTAATTTAAACCTATTAAATTAAACCGTCTCAATAGTTCCAGTTGTAAATATAATGATCTATCTATTATATTATTTCAAAAGATAATAGATGCTTAAATTAACTTTTAAAGTCGCGAAGGAATTTATAATTAATAAATTCAGTTAAGTCCTAGTTTTTATAGATGTGTGTTTTAACCACTAGAATTCGCGCAGTGTTTATTAAATACATAATTAAATACTCGAGTGTATTATAGGCTTAACGGGAAATTTATCGCGCTTGATTTTTCGGTATGTTACATGTCTTTTTTTCTTTCACACAGAGTGATCGTACCTGCGGTCCCAGCTAAATAAAGAAAGAAATAAAGAAATCATCCTATAAACTTCCAGTCATATTGAAGAAACATTTCTTTTAAAATATAATCTTGTGGCGGTCCTTGCGACCTAGCTGTCAGAATTAAATGAAATAAAGCCCACCCAAGAACATTTTAAAGAATAATCATCAAATTACCCTTACAAACCTGTAAGATAAACTGGAAGGTAATCATTGCCAGTAGCGATATCATATTTACTGTTTACTGTGAGAGAGTACATATTTTCCTGACTGTGACAGCCTAGTTTTTTTTTCCTCAATTGGATTTAATAAAACTATCATCACGCATTGAAGGAATTTTACCATAGCGGAGGATTAAAAGAGACCACTTCATTTTCACCCCTGTGCCGAACTGTGTTAGTACCATCCCATAGACTCCTTTTATATATATAATAAAAACACGAGAACTCTTAGTCTTCAAGTCTTGCGATAAGTGAGAATATTTGTTACCAACAAACCCTCGCAAACATCTGGGGCGGGACACCGAAGGACTAGACAGTTCATATGTTGAAAGATTACTTGCTGGTTTTATATACTTTTTATGGATCGTCTGAGGCTGCATTCGGTAAGTGTGTGAGTATATGAGTGTGGATCCTCACGCGTGTGTATGAATGACAGGAAATTTAATCGTTTTCTTTTGTAAACCTGTTGTTAACTTTCATTTTTCTGTATTCCCTGCATTGTTCCTTTAAGGGGGAGTTGCTAATTGGTTAACTCTGTTTAAAAACCCCCTCCTTTCCATTTGCTTAGTAAAGGGAAGAACAGCTGGGAAGAACAGGTTTTTTTTTATCACCTATACCTAACTTTGTAACACCTCTTTCAGAGTAATTAACTTCACTGTTAGGTTAACGTACCTATGTTCCTGATATTATCTATCTCTGGACTGGGTTTGTCTTTGTCTAATAAGCGGGAAGGGCTTAGTCGATACCAATCTTCTTCACCCCTCCCAAATTTGTTATTTGCATTTGTGTACTTATGATAATTTATGTAATACCTGATATTTGTTAGTGATTGATGTTTAAAGTGAATAAAATCACATAAACTCATTTAGTTCTGTGTGTTGGATATACCCACAGCCCAACATTTCCCCTATTCGTTTAATATAGTTTGTATCTACATCGTCTGTGTGTGTGAAAAACACCAAATCGGTGTGCGCGCAGATGCGAGTCTGGAAAACTGGCAAATAATTGTTTGACCAGGAGAGCGGAAGAGAAGATTGAGAGAAGCGATTTGTCGTAAATAAGTCTGTCTTTACTCTCCTCCAGCACGCTGTGAAGCAACTATTTAATATCTACATTTTCTATCACTGAGCTTTCTATCATCATTTTCCACTCTAAACCGGACCACTATTTCTACGACTCTTTTCTCTCAAAATAAATTTACGACACCATGTTTTGAACCTTTCAGTTCAAGGTGTATTAATTCTTGCCTCATTGTACTTTCTGTTTTATTATACACATTTCATAAATAATCTCTGCATTTTTTTCCCTTCAGTGGGCATACAATGAGTTTATCAGCATTGTCCCCAACACCAAAGCTGCAAATAACCAGGAGTTTCTCATCAGTATGAAGAAAGGGGCAAAGAAAACAGACTCCATGAAGTTCTCAACAGATCACCGTGCAGACCTGCTGACTGAGGCCCTGGTAGGATTCTCCATATGTGACACAATCTTCTTGTCTGTATTGTAACTGTGTTATTTATTCTGTGCTTGCTGTGCACATCATTTCAATATTTTTCATGTGTACACTGTTTCTGCCCTTGTATGGTGCTGTTGAGTTTACGCAATGGTTACATTCTGGAGGTGCATGCGTGAATTGAGATTAAATTGAGGTCATTATCTTTATAGAAATTCAGTGCATTATACTTAGAGGACAGATTATGCTATGTAAATTAAAATAAAAATGAACAAGAATTTTTAATTTTTTTTTTTTAACCAAGGAAAATAAACATAAAACATAAGAAACATAAAATAAAAAGATTATGGATGTTAATAGCTTTAGCATTTTTGTTGTTGTTGCATTCTTCCATTATTTCAAATTCGAAATAAATGGAGATCATGTAGATTTAACTGTGTACATCATTTATGTGTTTTGTCTGAGTGCATCATTTCTGTATTTGTACACCATGCCTGTCTCTGTGTTTTGTATTCCATTTTTATTTGTATGCTGTGTATAATCTGTTCATTATGATGTGTACACATAATTCTTTGTATTGTACCCAATTTGTATGTGTTTGTCTTGTGTAGACCATTCTTGCACGTGATGTGTATACTTCTCCTTTCTAGTGTGTATGTCATATTTGTTTTTGTTATGTGCACTATTTCAGTTTTTTTTTTTTCCACTGTCAATTCGTAGTATTGCCCTGTGTTGCTCAGGCATGTTGTAAAAGGTTACTAAAATGAGGTTGTGTATAAGGTCGGCAACCTCATCATGTAAAAAAAATTGCTAGAGAAACTACCACTGTAATATAGCACATAAATGTTTTGGTGTAGCCTTCCTGCAGGAGGCAGTTGCTGTGATGACTCCGTGCTCCACAGGGAACAGAAAATGGAAATGTATAAATTCTTAGGATTATTAGTGAGCTCTTAGTTCAGACATTGTTTTCAGTTTGGAGCACACTGTTTCTTATCAGTTAAAAATTGCTTAATGGTTTTTTTATTTTGTCTACAGAGATTCAGAGACCAGTTTGCAGATCCCAACAATTACAAGGCTCGCCGCTTCAACTGTTTCAAACATCACTGGTCAGAAAAAAAGGTACCCGTCATCCTAGAGGTCAACCAGGGATCGCTTGACCAAGTGGATCCTAGCACCAACAGAAAGCTGTGCTCATATGATTACAAGGACATGGAGGGGCTTGTACATGTTAGTTATTGATTCACTTGATTAATGGAAATCATGTATTGATTGGTGCAGTTAGGTCTAACTTGAATGTCAGCTTTTAGTTGGTGCATTTGGTTTAAACTTTTCTCTTTTTATATATATATAAATTTTTTATGCAAAGTATCTTCCAGTAGTCTAAGTTTTTTTTTGCATCTACTGTAAGTTACATTTAGATCAGAATCATGCACACAGCACTTTAGAATGCCACAATAAGTTAATAATTAGCAAATACAAATTGAGAGTATTTTTAACAACTTACATGTTTTATTAAATTTTTCTTTCTATTTAATTTGTTGTACAGGTAGTCCTTGACTTACGATGGGGTTCCATTCTGACGACTCCGTCGTAAGTCAAAGTGGTTGCTAGTCAAACCACCCCCTGAATGTATATTGATTTATTACATATTTCCAAGTCCATATTCCATCATATCATAATTTGTTAAAGTCAAACACTGTACAATAAATAAAAGGGTTGAAATAAAAGATACTAGACATGATTGGGAAATAGTACACACACACACACAAATGAACAATGGAGACTGATGCATGAAGTATGTGCACATTATATCACATACGATGGATATTAATGTTCATTGTCAAAGTTTTTAAAGTACAGTGCAGTAGGACTTTTTTTGTACTCTTCTGTGAGCAGGTTTACATTATCACAAGCCATAGATGGCCCATAGAACATAACAACTAAAATAGCTTAGGTTGAAACCTGGAATAGAGCATTTTTTGTGTGTGAACATTTTCCCCACTTTTTAATTTAATTGTGGCTGTGTAATCCGAGTCATCATAAGTCATGTACTATCTGGATATGGTTCTTATCAATCCACCTCACTGCTTCTAGATGCCTTGCATATGACACGGTTTTGTGTGTGTGTTTTTGTGTGTAACCTAAGGTTGTATCTGTGCTTCGTAGAAGGTCCACTATAGGGCAGTGATGTCAGTGGACATGTTTTGCCATCACTTTCATCTATAAATACTTTTGGGACATCCCAAGCTAAAGCACTATATAACATTAGGGAAAAGCTCGTTGGAACATCTATTTTATGTTAATAGAAAAGTTTTACTGATCCTGCCAGTGATTGCTGGTAAAATTATGGTGGACAAAAATATCATGTTAACTCAAAGTTATGAATGGTTTGTGTGAAAGTTTTACTCATATTCATCCAGTCTGGCAGTCCGAATATAGAATTTCACAGATTCATGAAAAATGTAAATTTGATACGGAGAGAGCTAGGAGGGAATGGATGAAAGACAAGAGGTGATAGGAAGGAAGATGCAAAGATAGAAAGAGAGAGGCAAGAGTGCTTTTTTCGGTTTAGTAAATGTACATATTAAAATAAATGATTCAGTAGATTGGTTTCGATTCCTGTGTTCTCAGATATCAGATTATCCTGGAGGAGTGACCGTCATATATGGAGGTTTCAGCAGGCTGGTATGTATGTGAATGTCCTCATCTGTCATTTGTTCTGCTATGTTCTAGCCTTGCTGTTCTCAGACTTTTTAAGGATGCAGTTTCCTTGCGAATTTTACACTAGTTCCATTAAGTTGATAAATATTTGGTGACTTTAACTGTTATATACTTTGTATTAATATTTGTAAGAAAACTGACTTGTTCAGCTAAGAAAAAATTGCAGAAGCATGCAGAGCTCGGTGTTAGTCAGCCAATAGAACATATACTTTTACATTTATACTGAATGGATGAGATGGCTGATGCTGTTTTGCAGAGAGTTGATATGTGGGTAAAGTGTTGGTAGTTTACTTTTTAAATTTGTGAAATTTTAAAGCCATAAACTGTTACAATTTCAGCCTCAAATGTACAATTGTTAGGAATCTTAAATCTGTAATAAATCCACGATATTTTCAGCTTTATACTAATTAATTTTCAACCCTTAGTTAGTGATGGCTTCAATTGCTAGTACAGGTCCGTAACCCAGAATCCGAACATCCGAAAATTGATAAAAAATTTTCTGCCGACTTTTGGGCGCTTTTTGAACAGATTTTTGGCCGACATGGGCTGCTTTGGGCAATATCCAAAAACTTAAAAAAATCCTATTTCCGAAACACAACCATCCCCGAGCATTTCAGATTCTGGGTTACGTACCTGTACTAGGGTGGTTCAAGGTTGACCTCAAATGTTCATTGTCCTTGGAAATGGAAGCAGTTTTTAAAAAAAAAGTATTTTAAATTTTGTCCTGTGTAAGTGCTGTCATGATTTCCAAATGCCAGCGACATAAACGTTTTTTTTGAGTTCTACACATGAGTTTGGTCGTTAATCCAAGATTATGTTACTCCATTCTTGTCTGCTGTCGAACAGAGTTGTATTGTCAGATTTCTATTCAAAGAAAAGGTTAAACCAGCAGAAATTCTGCAGAGAGAAATAAGAAAGTCTGTCAGTAGCAAACAGATATGGTTGGTACAGTAAGGTTTCTGAAGTTTGATAAATAAGACATGCTGATGTTTCAATTAGCAGCCATATGTGATGTGAATATTCGACACATTGAAGAGCTGGGTTTTTTTTGGAAACAGGTGAATAGCAGTGCATGACATTGCATCTATACTTAGGTGGATGTGTAAGATGTTTACCTTTACCAAGCGATTCACAGGCTACCTGAGAAACTGTCCAGGCTAATTACTTTCTGCACTACAACACTAACCCATGTGTTGCATGCATCACCATTGAGGTGCTGACATCAGTGGTCTAGTAAGTTGTGGCCCACACTCCTTGCACTTCTGATATAACCCGCAAATGACTGTCACCTGTATGGACTGATGAAGTAGCATCTAGAAAAGCAATGGTCTCAGAGCAATGATGAACTCAGTTTCATGCTGGCTGAGGGGTCAGGCCAAATCTTTCTATACCACCAGTATCTGGGAAGCTGCCTGAGCTGTGGCAGAAGTGTATTAATGTTCACGGAATATACCTTGAAAAGCAGTGATGTCATGGTGATAACTGCATTTGTGAGTGCTGCTGCTTCTTTTTATTTATTTTTTTCATATGCCTGATCATCCAAGAGCCACCCTTGTAATATATTAAATGTTATCATGGACTACAAGCTTTGTGATGAAAAACATTAGCTTCAGTATAAATTACTACAATATCTGAATGATTATTTAGGATAGTGTCACAACCCCTCATTTTGGGAACCAATGGTCTACTGTGTCTGCTGTTCATTAGTTTACAATATATGGCTTGTGGTGTTAGCCCTTAGCTAACAAGATGGATAGCGGCTGCCTTAACTGACAGATCAGTTGCATTTTGCTTGGGAATATGGACATCAGAACCCATGCGCATTTGTCTGGGACTACCCCAGAGTTCTCAGCTATCACCGGTGCTGTTTAACATCTGCACAGCAAAAGTAGCTACCATTCAGCCAGCTGGGTTGGGATGAACATTGGCTTTTGCAGATGGCATACTCGTTTACAGGAATGGCTCTGACCGACAGGAAATAGTCAGTAGTATACATGGAACACTGCATGAGATGTTTAAATTGGTGCAAGGAAACTGGCTCTAAAGCCAACCCCAACAAGGCCTGCATGATGTGGTCCTCTTTGAGCAACTCCATAGTGAAAGCAGACCTTCCAGATATTACTCTCAATGGCAGAAAATTGAATTGTTATTGTTAATCAGAATCGACCTCACTGCGCTCCGGGCAAATCCATAGGTGCTCAGTCTCCCTCAGCAAATGTCAAAGAGTATGAATGCTAATTGTACCTGTAGCACGCTGGTTGTACATTCGACAGATGCATCCTGTCTCACGTCCATTTCTGCTAGTCCCACGTTTGATGCTAAACTCCAACAGCCTCAGCCTTGTTGATTCATCCATTGCAGTGTCTTTATCCAGCAGGCGATCATTAATAGCCCTTAGTATCTCTCCCTTATCCATGTCCAGTGTCCCCACTATGGGTGCTCTCGACGCCAGTTTGTCAGCTCTCTCATTGCTTTGTACCCCTGCATGACCAGGACAGTAGATCCACACCAGTTCTTGAAGATGTGAGTATTCTATTGATATTTTCCATTCCTGCCGCAGCCATCCATTCTGAACTTTCAGAAGCATGGCTTGATAGTCTGACAAAATAACTGCCCTGTTTCAGATAGCCACCTCAGTGCTGCAGTAACTGCCTCTACCTCCATTCTCATGCTGGAGGTTGTTGTCATGTAGGCTCCACTCTGTTCAGCGATGACCCTGCCCTTTATTCTTGCAGAGAAGCCCCATCTTGATTTCTCACCACGCACTACAGACCCATCAGTGTACACAATGGTGTCATCATCCCCAGCATGATCACTTGTCAGCTGATTAATCTCCAGCTCTGCTTTTCCATTGCCCCAAGATCTGCACTCTCTGCCAAGGCTAATGATGGCCTTCTGGTAGTTTATCCAGTTCTCCCCTGACTTACTCCACTCTTCCCCTTTGGATACATTTTCAACACTGGTCACATGACCAATCGTAGCCTCTGCCCATGCCATCCATGACATCCCCCTCTTGATTCTTGCTCCTTTGATGTTGGCTCCATTCTCATGTAGGGGGTGTCTTTTGTCAGTGGTTTTGTCAGTCTTTTGTCTGGGCCATCGCATATCTGGATTTAATCAACAGCAATCCGAGCATGTATCTCATTGTCACAATGGGGGAATCACACGTACAGCCCAAAACGAATCGTATCGATTCATTCTGAATGCGTTCCAGTCATTCACATTGTGACACTGACACAGTGAGTATTCCTAGCCCATGTTCGATTACTGAAATCACGAGCTGATGATACAGAAGAAAAAGTAGTCTCTGTTCCAAGCGCGCAGCAGCTATTGTTTTTAAGGCTGCCAGACCTCGCTTGCACTTCTGTGTGATCAGTTAGACATGATACTTGAATGATAACCAACGATCAAACGTTATTCCCAGATACTTCAGTCTGTCTTGCCTTTCAATGTTCTGCCCATTGAAAGTTACGTCTGGAAGGTCTGCTTTCACTATGGAATTGTTCAAAGAGCACCACATCACACAGGCCTTTATACAGAAAATTGAAAGGCAAGACAAGCTGAAGTTCCTTGGAGTAACATTTGATCATGGGCTTTCGTATAAGCATCATGCTGATCACATCATACAGAAGTGCAGGAGAGGTCTGGCAGCCCTGAAAACAATGGCCGTAGCGTGCCTGGAGCAGAGATTACTATTTCTTCTGTATTATCAGCTAGTTATATCGGTAATCGAGTATGTGCTGGGAATACTAACGCTGTCAGCAACACTGTATGAATGACTGGATCACATTCAAAATGAAGGGATACTTACAGTCTTTGGCTTTAAGTGAGATACCACCATTGTGACAATGCGGCACATTCGTGGGTTGCTGTCAATGAGATCCATATATATGCGATGGCCCAGACAAAAGCTTACATGCAAGTAACCACAGACAAAAGGCATGGGAATATAGCTGACATCAAAGGAGCAAGAATAACGAGTGGGATGTCATGGATGGCACAGTGACCACAGTTGAAAATATGTTCAGAGGGGAAGAGTGGGGGAAGTCCGATGAAAACTGGACAAACTACCAACAAGTCATCATCAGCCTTGGTAGAAAGTGCAGAGGTTGGGCCAATTGGTTGGGGGGGGGGGGGGGGTGGGTGTGTGTGGCAGAGCTGGAAATTGATCAACTGATAAATGATCATGCTGGGGATGATGATGCCATTGTGTACACTGATGAGTCGGGTAATCCATGGTGAGAAATCAGGGTGGGGCTTCTCTGCTAGAATAAAGGTTTGAATCATCGCTAAAAATAGCAGGGCTAACATGATAACAACCTCCAGCATGAGAATGGAGGTAGAGCCTTAAGGTGGCTGTTTGAGACTTCATTAAAAAGGGCAGTTATTGTATCGACTCACAATCCATGCTTCGGAAGGTACAAAATGGATGGCTCCAGCATGAATGGAAAACCTCCATAGAAGCCTCGAATCTTCATGAACTTGTATGGATCTGTTGTCCTGTTGAACTGGTATGGATCTGCATGGCAATGAAAAAGCTGACAGACTAGCTTCAAGAGCACCCATAGAAGGTTCATTGGATATGGATAAGGGAGAGATACTAAGGACAATTAATTATCACCTATTAGAGAATGACACTGTAATCGATGAATTATCAAGGCTAAAATTGATGGAATTTGACATCAAACGTATGACCAACAGAGATGGACATATGAGAGGAAGCATCCGGCGTATATACAACCAGCGCGCAACAGGAACAATTAGCATTCATACCCTTCGACATTTGCTAATGGAGACTGAACACCTATGGGCTTGCCCGGAGTGCAGCGACATCGATTTTGATCAACAGTAACAACAACAATAACAGTAGCTTTACAATGGTTATGATTTACCATCTGGCATTATGAAAATCTGACAGTGCCAGATTTTGTTTGACTATAGGAGGCAGATGAAGAGAACCAATGAGGGGAACAAATCTGAGAAGGTGATTAAAGAGAGCTGGCAAGATGAATAAATCTGTTGACATAAATGAAGAGAGTTAATGAAATGAATAAGCTATACGGGGTCAAGAAAGAGAGCTGGAGGGATGGGCATAAATTGTTGGTGGTGTCTACCTATGGGGTGAATGATGTCTGTGTTGCAACAGTTGTTGAGAAGTGGTACTATTGTCTATATGAATTGTGGCTGCTTATCATGACTGCCTGCTATTTATTACAGCACGTGTTTGTGCTAGAGCAGAGAGATGAGTTATGTAAAGCAATAGCAGAAGCTGGTGCAGCGTTTGTCGGAGTCTCCATCAGGACAAGAAAAGAGCCAATTACATTTGAACACTTCCAGATGAATCGTCTTGGCAAATATAGGTTAGTTGCTTGTAGTTTGGGCATTTGAGACAAGTCTGTGTACCCCTGTATTTATGTTTTTTAAAACAAAAGTTTTTGACATCTTTAACTGGGAACGCACTGCACTTGAAATTGTATGAAACACCATCACATGATTGTGAGATTATATGAGGAGTTATTTGTTAGGTTTTAATAAGTATAGTGTGTTATGCTATCTTCCTCATCCTCATCCTCATTACTACTCGAGATGACCTCCTTGAGGAAGCCTGTGCCAAAACACACTCTTTCTGTGGTGGTTTCTATAGCACTTTGTTTTAGGTGATCATGTTGCCAGCCCCATGTATAGCCTCATATTTCTCTTCTTCTTTGATCCTTAGCCACCGACCGTCAAAGCAGTCAGTGGCCATCACGCCTGGTGGCGTCTTGTAGGGCAGCAATAAACTGCTTCCACTTTGCTCGGTCGGCAGCCATCCTTCGTGCAGTGCCCCAGCTCTGATTCATTCTTTGCATCTCAGCCTCCACAGTTCTCTGCCAAGTTATATTTGGCCGTCCTCTATTTCGTTTTCCTTCCGGGGTCCATAGCATAGTTGTTCTTGTGATGGAATCGGTGTCTCTTTTGAGGACATAGCCAACCCAACTCCAGCATCTGCCAGTTATGATGGTGTGCATGTCTTCTTGGTTGCTCAGAGTAAGCAGTTCTTGGTTGGTGATGGTATTCGGCCAAAAGATTCTGAGAATTTTTCTTAGGCAGCTTGTGTGGAAAGTGGACAATTTCGACATTTCCTTCTCTGTTACTCTCCAGCATTCCGCACCATAGAGAAGCACAGAAAGTACACAACTCTCATATAATCTTAATTTTGTGTTTGTGCTGTACTGAGAGGACTTGTAGATGTTGTTTAGACTAACAAAGGCTGTTCTTGCTTTGTTCATTCTGTTATTGATGTCTTTGCTTGCTCCGCCGTCTGGTGTTACTATGCATCCTAGGTATGTGAAGGTGTCTGTCTGTACCAGTTGCTGATTCCTTACTGATATGGGCTCACGGTTGCCCACATTGAGCGTCATGACCTCTGTCTTCTTTAGATTGATGTTCAGACCCACCTGCTGGCTATACTTATTAAGTCTATCCATTTTATCATGGATGTGTTGATGAGAATGTGTGAGTAGTGCAGTGTCATCTGTATATTCCAGATCTTCCAATGTAGAAAATGTAGTCCATCTTATTCCTCTTGGACTGCCCTCTGTTGTCTGACGCATCACCTAGTCTGTGACTGTTAAAAATAAAGTGGTTGATAATGGGCATCCCTGTCATACTCCTGTCTTCACCTCAAAAGTTAGGTTGCTCTGCCCGACGCTACGTGTAAAGTTGGCATAGAGGCTTTTTATGATGGACACTATGCAGCTTGGAATTCCATAAGCCCTCAGTATTTTCCATAGACTATCCCTATGTATACTGTCAAAAGCCATTTCAAAATCAACAAAATTAATGTATAGCTGTCTCTGCCATTCTGAGCACTGCTCTATAATGTTCCTGAGGGTAAATATATGATCTGCACATCTGTTCTTTCTAAATCCTGCTTGTTCTTTCCTCAGTTTGTGGTCTACTGCTTTTAAATTCTTTGTATAATTATCCTGTCTAGTATTTTGCTGGGAACTGAGAGAAGACTGATTCCTCTCCAATTGTTGCAATCTGCAAGGTCGCCCTTCTTGGGCAATTTGACAATTATTCCTTTGTTCCACTCCGTTGGTGTTGTCCCTGTTTTCCAGACTTGTGCAAATATTGGTTCTGATATTTCTGCTGCTAGCTCAGGGTCTGTCTTAAACAGCTCTGAATTTAAGTTATCGCGACAAGGAGCTTTTCCATTCTTTAACCCTTTGATTGCCGTGATGATTTCTTCTTATCATGGAATGTCTGTATTAACATCTAGATCATTTTCAGCCTCAGGAACATTCAACTGTGTCTTTGGTGCTTCCTTGGTCAGAGTTTCTCTGAAATGCTCTGCCCATCTTGTTTCCTGTCACTTTTCTGTGGTGATGAGATTTCCTTGCATATCTCTTACTAATGTAATATTGTTTGCACTTCGTTTTCCGCTGATGGTTCTAGTTATTTTATATACTGTGCTTTGTTCATTTCTCAGTGCTGCCTCTTCTGCCTGTCTTGCAAGATCGTGTAGGAAATTCCTTTTGTTGGCTCGGGTTTGGCGTTTAACTTCCTTGTCCAGCTGACTGTACTGTTCAACAAAATTAAATATATGATCTGCACATTTATTGACTGTACTGTTTGCTATATAGTTGCTTTAACCTGGGGTAGCGTCATATTAGTCACTGTTTAATGACATGCCTGTGGGAGTATTTGTCCTGTTCTTTCTTTATGTCCTTAGAGATCAGAGGGAACTATACCATGGTGTGTATTGCTATGCTATGTAAGAAACAATTAACATTTAGCCAAGGGCTATCCTTCAGTATATAAATTAAAAAATAAAATGGTATGAAAACAGTTTTACAAGTAAATGGTACACAGGAAACAAGGGACGTTTCGGGTTTTACCCTTCGTCAGCCACAGTTACGAACAGGTGACAATGACAAGAATTACATATAGGTACTACAAAAATATGTTATGATGAAGAAAACACCAAATGAGCGATACAAGCAGATGGAACAACGGTGCTGAGCGAAACGAGAACAGTAATAATGCAAGAAAATCGTAAAACCAGAAATCGTAAAACTATCCTTCAGTAATTCTAGGGAGAAAGAGGTAGACCAAAAATAGTGATTGGCAGACAACGCCCAATCATGGACTAATGCTACGTTATTTGAAACTTTGTTGTCAGTCTGATAATGATTTGTTGTAATATATAACTGTGTTCTTTAAAGTTCTTTACAACTGAAATAGGGGGAAAGTATAAGTCTATCTCTGTATCTTTGTTATACCTGTGTTATGTGTAGTAGCATTTAAGATATTCAGCTTTTGAGGAAATAAATGCTTTTAGAGGTGACACATTTCACAGAGAGAGTCACTTTTACCATGAACAAGAAAATGGACAGTCATTCTGAATCTCCACTTTTAATTTTGCAAATCATTCAAATGACAGTGATCACAAATGTGCATTTATCTCATCTTGCTATCTCGTTATCAGTCTCTGCATCCTTTATTTCTGTGATGTTTCTATTACATGTCTTGCTTGTCATCATTTCTGTCTCTAACTCCAGGGATTTCATGTCAGTGGCTGCTGAGTTATAGCACAGGTTGATTGCTTCAGTTAATAATTGGCACATCAGTTTATATAATTTGAAATTTTTTGGTTATTTTTACTGGACTTACACGGGACAGGAACAATGGGCTCATAAACAAATAGAGGGCCACACAAGCAGTTGCGACACATGAAAAAAGGAAGACTTAACTGCCAACTATCCCTTTTATTAACATGATAATAACATGGCCAGATATTGCCGTAGTGAAATACAAAATACATGCGTGCTACCAACACGAATCATAAGATAGATATAAAACTATCAAAGAAACCTCATGGTCAAGTCTGACCACCACTCAGCTTAGTGTGTGAAGAGGAAAGCTACAGAACAACATTCTCATGGACATACTAAAATACTCACAATGCTAGAATCATAAATTACAGCGAACATTGTCAAACTAGGAGAACAAAATAGTCCTACACCACAACAAATACACCAGAACAATCAAAATAATGGCAAATAATCACTGTCCCACCGTTTGGCCAAAAATGCAGTCTCAGCTTACAGGCTTCCCACAGCACGTCAATACTCGACGGCTATTATGACTCAAGTGTTTAATGGCTTCCTTTTCCGCCAAAATTTAACCCCGTCACATGACACCACATGACTGGTTGTTTAAGCCGCAACTCGGGCATATCGAGTTTTGTTTACAGCTCAAGAAAACCAGCTTGGCTTCTGACCAAGCATATGAGTCAAAACAACAGTAAAAACATGCCGTGACAATTATGAATACTTACAGTATGTGATTTCATTGCTAGAATTTGCAAATTATTAAGCTGTGCTGTGCTAGTTTTGTTGCAAGAATTAGTATGAGTAAAGAGGGATGGAGCGTTTAATTGACAGAGTGGTTAGATCGCTGGTCTCTTGCGGCAAAGATACCGAGTTCAGTTCACTGTATTGGCAACATCAAGCTTGATGTCATGGAATTGGGTAGTGAGAACAAGACAATCAGTCATCTCACATAACCTCAGACACCTAAGGGTCTTTTATATTTGGACATGTGTCCTAATATAACTGACTAGGTTGAACGGGACACGACTCGCCAAAACGAGGCAAAACTTTAAAAAAAAACAGTCATCAACTATACTGTGCTGTGATAGTTTAGTTGCAAGAATTAGTGGAGGATAGAGGGATGGCAGAAGAATACCCATGATTGAAGATGGCCAAACAACATAAAATAGGATGTAATAAAATATGGTAGTGAAGATAAGAGTGTGTTTGCAAGAAAGAATCTTAGTTTCTGGGAATAAGGAATAAAAGAGGTATAGGTTTTCTTTGCTGTTAAAATAATTTAACAAATAAAAGATAATACAGGTCTATATTCTTTTTTAATTAGAAATCCTCAGCGACAGCTTTGTTTTGGAAACTGGATTATTTTATTTTTAAACAGCATTAGAAAAGTAGCCCAAATCACCAAAAGTGTCAGAAATCACGCAAATTGTGATCAAAAAGTGCCCCAAAGAAGCTTTTGATTCTCAGAATATTTTGGTTTTCGGGTGTTTCGATAAAGGATACAGATTTGTAATTGTGCAACTTGTTACCGATTGTCCTCTGCATGTTAAGATAGTACAGATTTGACATCACTTCATCCTTTCCAGCAGAATGTTTCATGATATATTAGTCTTTTAAACTGTGTTCATGTTATACCTTGTTAAAAACCTAACAGCACTGATGAGGCAGTAACATCCTACTGTGAGTTTACTGTACAGAAAGTGTCTGTACGACATACAGACAGTGTGCGACGTACCCTGTGTCTGACTGAGACTTGTCTTGTGGAACGTGACCCAGCCACTTACAACATATGCACATGTAAACCACTGTGTGATGTGAGTATAGGTTGTGATGTGATGTGTGTGTTATGTAAGTGATCAGAATCCCGCCTTTGCAACACATGACCTCATGGTGGGCAACTATTTTTGCTGTCCCTTTTACCGTCAATTTATTGGCCACTTTATATTTTATTTTATTTTATTTTATTTTATTTCTGGAAATTTAAACAAAAATATTTTTTTAAACTTATTAGATGTCAAATGACAACTATCATTCCTCGTTTTGTATAGATAAAAGCAAATTTGCTTAGCTAGTTCAAACTGTTATTCGAGAAATTAAAAATCAAGATTGCCAGTATAGCTAGTTGCCTGCTGCAGGGTGATGTTCTTTATTGGTGATATGAGTTCAGATTTGTAAAGTTGCATATTTGTTGTTTGTCTCTTGATTAATTATGATCTGTACATGTCTACAGTTGCTTGTTCTGTTAGATCTTTTTATTCCCTCTCATGTTTTATAATTACTCTCTTCATTTGTGCTTCAAACAAAAGCAGTTTTACACATCTGCCTTGAACATTGTCTGGAAAATATTTCTTTCTTAAACACTTCTTATTCCTGTAGGCAGAACTGTGACTTTGCTGTTGCTAGCTTTTCTTTAGTTTTTTTTTAAAGTGAACAAAGCTGAAGCTGTTCCAGTTTAACCTCTGTTGCTGTTGTATCAGCTTGGTCTTAGAATATGAAGATGAAGATGTTTGAGTATTGACTTGTATGTTATAGTTTGTGCTTTGTGGTTATAGTGCTCTCAAGCATGTCCTACAAATAATCAGATAATGATTCACTTCCTTCTGCAGGTGTTTGCCATCAACAGAGATGCTGAAAACCCTCAGAAGTTTAGTGTGGAGTATGTCAAGGGTGCTATCAGAACCTACCTCTCTACAGACAGGTGGGATGGCGATTTGGATATAATGTTTTTAATCCTTAATAAAACCAGTCATATTACTGATACACAAAGAATGATTGTTCTATTCACATTGTGAGCACATTAGTTCTTGCATTAATGATTTCTTCACTTATACACTTCTTACATTTCAGCTCTGTGTGGATTACAGGTGTTCTCCAAGCCCTCCTGACTTTGTTTCTAGTTGTTTCCATTTCATCTTTATCCTTCTTATATTTTCAGTTCTCTTTTTCATGCATTTTTTGGGGTCTCCTATTTTTTTTGGCAGATTCCAGCACAAGGACTGCCTTGTGATGTTATTAACTGACGTTCCTCTTATCCATCCGCAGTACCTCTTGTTTTACTGGGTTTACCTGGTTCTTTCCATCAGTTCCACATTGATGGTCCTGTCAAACCATTTAAATCATATTCTACACAAGCATCCATTTATGAATGTCTATAACATCTACACCCGTGTGTTACCGGGGCCCGAAAGGGGAGCAAAGAATAGTAACACTGTTCCCTGCCAAGCATGTCGTAGAAAGCGACTAAGGAGGGTTGGGCATGGGGCTGGTTACCCCATCCTGTAAAAAAATTTAAACCACAAAAAACTTCAATAAATATGGACAAGTCAAATAAAGAAAATAAAACACAGCCATCCAAGACGGGGGAAGGTCCTCTGGCAGGGAGGCGTAAAATGATGAGGAGAACATGGAAAGAACTTGAGATGATGGCACGTGACAGGAAGACTTGGCATGTGTTTGTTGAAGGCCTATGCTCCTTTGGGGGTGGAGGGTTATGAATGAATAACATCTTGTTATTCTTGTTGTCTCCATGTTTTAGAGTCGTAGAATAGAACTGACCTGACATATGAATTGAACCGTCATATTTTTATGTTGGACTTTGACTTCCATGTATTTCCCAGTACACTGAATTCGCTTTCACACAGAGCACACTATTTTATTTACTATACATCAGACTAGTTCCTTCAATGATGATCAGCACACTCTCTAATTATCACATCACTTACACACAGCAAACAGGTACCTTCAATAATAATTACATCACCCATGCATGGCACATTAATTCATTCATTAATTGTCGTTCACCCATAAAAGCATAATGTTTCCTACAGTGTTGATCATATCACTTGTGTACTGAATACATAATTTGGTAAATGACTGCACCACGTTTACACTCATACATGTGTTCCGTCATTAGGGATCATGCCATGCATACACAGGGCGGGCTGGATCTTTTTGTACTGATCATGTAGCCAGTTTCCACAGTAGTGATTTAGTCATTTTAACACAGAGCACACGTCACTAGTTCATCAAGTAATGATCAGAATACTTTTATGCAGAGCATATAAGTTCCTATTGTAATGTGTTCTTCAGCATATGATTTTGTTCCATTAACTTTCTTTAACTTGAAAATAAAGGTCTGATAGAAACATTTGGGGATCTGTTGTCATGTAGATATTTAAAAAGAAGAAAATAAAACTGGAATCATTGTTTTTGATTTCTTCATCTTTAGCTACAGTTGTGAATGGACATTAGAGATTTCTTCATCTTTAGCTACAGATGTGAATGGACGTTAGAGATTTTTTCATCTTTAGCTACAGTTGTGAATGGACGTTAGAGATTTATTCATCTTTAGCTACAGTTGTGAATGGACGTTAGAGATTTCTTCATCTTTAGCTACAGTTGTGAATGGACGTTAGAGATTTCTTCATCTTTAGCTACAGTTGTGAATGGACGTTAGAGATTTCTTCATCTTTAGCTACAGTTGTGAATGGACGTTAGAGATTTCTTCATCCTTAGCTACAGTTGTGAATGGACGTTAGAGATTTCTTCATCTTTAGCTACTGTTGCGAATGGACGTTAGAGAAGATAGTAAACAGTTATAGATAAGAGAAGATGTGTATTTGTTCATCCCCAGAGACTCCCTGATAGCTTCAGTCTTGGATGGTGTTAGAGCCTCAGGTAACAGAGATGTCTGTGTCAAGATGCATAAAACACCACGAGGATACCGTTTAGGTATGATCTGTTTGGTCTGTTAGTCAGAGAGTGTAACTGCAACACAACATTTATTTTAACAAAGAAGCAGTCTTATCATTGTTTAAAAACTGTATATACTGTTTGGCATAATTTGTCATAGTTATATTCCTATATTATCAATTTATATTCATTGTTTTTAAAATATTTACATTCATGAGTTATCCATAGGTATTTTTGTTTTTTTTATATCTTATTTTAAGGAGAAGGCATGAGAGTACAAACGTTGGCATTTTTGTCTTTGTTATTATTTTAAAACTGAACTATATTTTTTAAAATATTATTTAAAATATTTACATTTATCTATTATCATCCACTTGTAGAATTTTGTTAGTCTTGTTCCAGGATAAAAGTTTCATTATAGGCTTGGTATTTCTGACCTCATCAGTATTTAAAAGATGTTGTGCTTATATTCTACATTTTTTTTGGCTGCTGTTATAATTATGGGCAATAATGATAACAGTTATGCCCTACCTTGTTGGTATTACTTTTCTTGAATCTTTCATTTTCGCTGTTTGAGATTCAGAAAAACTGTTGTCAGATTAGAGCCTCCATCATTTGAATATTCATCCAGTTCAGTTCTTCCATATTTTGGAAATGTTCATCATTTAAAGTAACCATCCAGTCATGGTGCAGTAACCTCCTAAGATTATAATAATTTGTAAGTTCTATCATACAGTTTTTATTTGTCATTAAATCCATCACCAAAATATTTGGCCATCGAAGTAACTGATGGGAGGAATGCCGAGTTTTTAGGCTTTGTTATCGCCATTAAAATACTGGTCGTCCAGTTCTGTCACACAGTTTTAGTTCATATCACATCAGTTTTCATGTTAATTATCCTGTCTATTCATCTGGTTTGTAGTTCATTACACCTCTGTCTAATCCTGGAAACCAGCTTTAATTAAGATTTTATTCATCATTACAATTGTCCAGTCCTGATGTCAGGTAAATTTTGCTTCATGTATTCTTCAGTCAGAGGTGACTAAAGCAGATTTGAATGTTCTGTTTTGCAAAGATTGGCATTTTGTTCTCATCTGGATTCATTTCTGTGATAATGAGTGTAAATTTCATTAATGGCATGTACTAGTGGGGCCATTATTGGCAAATTAATGAGAAGTTGGTTGTGTCATGTTTAAAAAAAGTTCTTATTTAAAAACTGTTGTTCTTTTGATAATTTAATGTTCAGTCTAAAAGTGTTAATGATTTAGGTAAGAACTTTCATAATTTGTGCGGTACCACTGTCTTGTTTATGTAGATGGAATCTGTGCATTGATATTGATGGCTTGTGTGATCATATGCTCACTTACTTTCAAACACCAGTTCACAGGCAACATGTATGTGCTGATAGGAAAAACATTGCTGTCTAAACATAAAAATTGTGTACACTACATTCTTGTCACTTGGTAAATGTAGTTGATAAGTATTTCAATATTTAATAATCATCAATATTTAATAATCAAAGTCAGTTTTACTCGCTAATAGCTAAACTTGCACTTTCTTCAAACTTATGTCTGCAGTCAGCTGTGATTACTGTAATTTACTCTGTCATGTTTAAACTGCTTTCGTTCACTAACTCCTGTGTCACATTTCTTGTCATCAACTATGAACTCAAGGGCAGGTAACTTTCATATACAGCTTTACGATTTCCTTGTGGACAAAAACACTATGTTTAGGTAACTTTTATGAACTATGTCTTAGAACGTTGTGATGATTGCTCCCCTTTGACCATTACATAAAATATTGTCACTTTTATGTAAAATCTGTTATCTTATAGGTCCCTTCACAGTCCCAGTGGATGAGGAAGTAGAATCCACACATCTCAAGTCTCTGCAGTCAGTGCCAGGTGAGTAATCAGGTTTTTTTTTTGGTTGTGATAATAAATGTATGATGAATGTTCTTCTTGTGCTGCTTAATTAGCATGGGGCTATCACTTCAGCTGACTCCCACTCATGAGGCCTAATCTTCATGCGCTACCAGTGTGTGTGTGTGGGGGGGGGGGGGGTTATGTTAGAGAAAATAAAGGAGGCAGGTAGTATGGAGTTAGGTTACAAGAAGTCAAGAATATTGGATGGTCCCAAAAAAAAAAAAAAATAAAGCTCATAGCATGGGAACAACTCCATTCCAAAAGTATGTGACCTCACTGCATCATATTCAGGTGATAGTGTGAAAACTGAATTTGACCATGGGGTCTGGACCTCAGAGTACTTTAGAAAATTTCATCCCTAGAAACGCATTCAAAATGAAGGATTGTGTGTAGTTTTGGACTGTACATGAGATACCCCCATCATGACGAAGTGGTACATGCCAGATATGCAATGACCCAGTTTAAAGCCTATATGTGAATAACCACAGACAAGAGGCACCCCCTGCATGGAA
Source organism: Oreohelix idahoensis (assembly GCA_024509875.1). Classification (NCBI taxonomy): domain Eukaryota; kingdom Metazoa; phylum Mollusca; class Gastropoda; order Stylommatophora; family Oreohelicidae; genus Oreohelix; species Oreohelix idahoensis. The sequence goes on along the minus strand of JAMPIV010008023.1, from coordinate 207,503 downwards.
ACATAGCTGACATTAAGGGAGCAAGAATAAAATGGAGGATGTCATGAATGGCACAGGCAGAGGCAATGATTAACTCTTTCCGTACGTAATTATTTTCAGCTGTGGACGGAATTATTTTTAAGCCCCAAAAATTTACACATACATAATTTACGTTTACTGACAATGTGTGTCTAATCATGAGTTAAGTATAACATATTATATATCAAATTAAAGTACATTGGATGAACAATATAAATCCATATGCCTTTCTAGCTAATTTTATGTTATGTTTATGTTATAACAGATAACATGTACACGGAAAAAAGATAACTTGAAATTTTGAACAAAAATTTTCGACTTACGTAAGGCTTGTAACATAAATTGTTATCACAATACAGTTTCACTGCTCTCTTTGTGCAGGTAATCCATTTAGAAACACAGAAAAAGTAAGAAAGTTATGGTTGATCACACAGTTTGTTCACTGTTCACATATTAGTAACATATCCTGTGTGTTTTTTTCGGCCATTATGGCGATACGACAAAACACGATTAAAGATGAAGATAAATGTGAAAAAAATCCGTTCAAACGCAAATAAAAGACGTTGAAGCTTGTTGAAATTTGCCCAGTTTTGTGTTTACTTCCGTTTGAGATAAATTCCGGGCAGTATAAAATATCAGAATAGAAAGAAACAATGAAATAAATCAGCGTCTTTTAAAAGATCTTACGTCTACAGCGTTCGGCCTTTGCATCTATTATTAGATCTTGCGTACGGAATCAGTTAAACAAGTGACCACATAGGGGAAGAATGGAGTAAGTCAGATGAAAACTGGACCAACAAGTACATCAGCCTTGGTAGGGAGTGCAGAACTTGGGCCAATGGGAGGGCAGAGCTGGAAATTGATCAACTGATAAATGATAATGCTGGGGATGATGATGCCATTGTGTACACTGATGAGTCTGCAATTTGTGGTGAGAAATCAGGTTGGGGCAGATGTGACGTACGTCTAGTTTGACTAGTGAATTTTCCCTGATATGATGGATGATTTAAAGGGACCTTTAGCTTTTCATAACATTAGAACCCCTGAACATTTGTTGTAACTTTTCGTTTGCCAGAACGCATTCCACCGGGACTCATGTAGGATACAGCGACGAGATCAAAGAGACAGACCGAGGGATCTTAAGGGAGACTATCGGCGCTATCAAAGACAGTAGTTTTCCCTGATACGAGACGCAGTTGCTTGCCGCTAATTTCGCGTCTCGGTGTCAATCGAGGAACCGAGCGAACGGGGGAAAGCGAAACGGGCAGCAGCGAGCGGATACGAAGACCAGGGGGCGGCTTCTTCTCTTGATTTGGCGGTCAGATCCCCAAAAGTTCGTGAGATCAAATAAGTTGTCAAGTTTATCATGTCCCACTCAACTTACATTTCATTTTAGCTAAATAGACCATGTAGAACTAGACACGTTATCACTCGCTGGCCAGACCTTTACAGAAGCACTAGCTTTATTGAAATCTTGTTATAGATTTTCCCCTGGATTTTATATATATTTGCAGTGATTTCTAATTCTGTGCAAAGCGGTAAAATATATATTGTGTAAAGTGATCAGTGGTCTAGTCATTCTATTTCAAGGGATTTTGTGTTAATTTAAATCTATTTAATTAAACCATCTCAAGAGTTCCAGTTTTAAATATAATGATCTATCTATTATATTATTTCAAAAGATAATAGATGCTTAAATTAACTTTTAAAGTCGCGAAGGAATTTATAATTAATAAATTCAGTTAAGTCCTAGTTTTATAGATGTGGGTTTTTAACCACTAGAATTCGCGCAGTGTTTATTAAATACATAATTAAATACGCGAGCATATATATAATAGGCTTAACGGGAAATTCATCGCGCTTTAGAAGGTTATTTGTTTTCGGTATATTACATGTCTTTTTTTTCTTTCATACAGAGTGATCGTAACCTGTGCGATCCCAGCATTAAGAAAGCAATAAAGAAATCAATCTAAGCAAAGCAAAGCATAAACAGTGTGTAGAGTTCCCCTGACGCAGAACTTGTTGAGACTGTGTAAATTTTTAATCTTTGAGGCGATTCTATGTTTGGAATTCCGCTATCTAACTTATAGCAAAGAAAGCACACCCAAAGACAAATTTAACGCACCATCAAACAACTTAAGTCGTAACGGGAAGAAGAACACTGGCCCGAGCTTTGTTAGTTTACTGACACAGAGAGATAATTCATAATTTCCTGAACAGTGATGTGACTAGTTTTCTCACTGGACTTAAACCATACCTCACGGATAAAGTGTACCAGCACGCGTAAGAATTTTATTATCCGCGGCATAGTCAAATAGACCACACCATCCTCACCCCGGTATCAGAGACCGTGCCCTCCCATAGAAACTGTTATTAAGAAAAGAGACACAACTACAGATTCATTTTCCAGCGATTACGGGACCCTTTTATGTGCTGACCGCCTACCCGATAATCTGGGGCTAGAACTTGAACAAACACTCATACATTTAGTTGAGGTGTAACTGCTGTTGTGTTATTCTATGGAGTGCAAGATTTTTTCACAATCGGTAAGTGAGAGCAAGATGAGTGAAGGCCTTTGCTAGCGCGTGTATGAATGACAGGAAATTAATTCTTTTGTGTGACCATTTTGTTAACTTGCTTACCTGGTAACATATATCTTTTCTGTATACCCCACATTGTTCCTTTAAGTGGGATAGTTGATAATTTGTTAACTCTGTTTAAAACCACCTCCTTTCCATTTGCTTAGTAAAGGGAAGAACAGCTGGGAAGAACAGGTTTTTTTTTTCTATCACTTATACCTAACTTGGTAACACCTCTTTCAGAGTAATTAACTTTACTGTTAGGTTAACGTACCCGTGTTCCTGATATTATCTATCTCTGGACTGGGTTTGTCTTTGTCTAATGAGCGGGAAGGGCTTAGTCGATACCAATCTTCTTCACCCCCTCCCAAACTTGTTATTTGCATTTGTGTACTTATGATAATTTATGTAATATCTGATATTTTTAGTGATTGATGTTTAAAGTGAATAAAATCACCTAAACTCATTTAGTTCTGTGTGTTGGATATACCCAAAGCCCAACATTTCCCCTATTCGTTTAATATAGTTTGTATCAACGTCGTGTGTGTGTGTGTTTGAAAACACCAAATCGGTGAGCGCGCAGATGCGAGTCTGGAAAACTGGCAAATAATTGTTTGACCAGGAGAGTGAAAGAGAAGATTGAGAGACACGATTTGTCGTAAATAAGTCTGTCTTTACTCTCCTCCAGCACGCTGTGAAGCAACTATTAAATCTCTACATTTTCTATCACTGAGCTTTCCATCATCATTTTCCACTCTAAACCGGACCACTATTTCTACGACTCTTTTCTCTCAAAATAAATTTACGACAATATTTGGCCGGCTCGTCTGGGATAATTTTGAGATACATTTGATGCACACATATTTGTGGGCTGGTTCTGGGATCTTGAGCTACATTTGAGGCAATCGCATAGCCGGGTTAAAGATATTTTGAGTCTGATTTAGTTTGGGTCTAACTAGGTAGAGTGTGAATGATTTGTCTTTGTGAATTAGGGAAATAAATAAATAATTACACCCCTAGACAAACGTTCTTTAAGTATTTTGGGTTGTCCACACAGCATATTTACAGGTTGTTTTCTCTCCACAGCAGTAGAAAGTACAGATAAACAAATATATTTGCTATTTTAATTATCCTCTGGCGGAGATAATTATATTTCTTTCTTTATAAAAAGTTGCTGGGATTGCGTGATTGTTTTACAGTCACTAAGGTTTTTGAAGTCAAAAAGAGTTGAGCTTAGCTAAAGACGGATTGTTCTGATTTTTAAAAATTAAGTTAACAACGTCTCATCTCAATAATTGACTTTAGGGACGGAGTTTGTTGTCAGAGATTTAAAATTTAGGGGAAATTTTTTTTTTCCTTTTAAATTGTTTTAATATAAATTTTTCTCTACTGTTAGTAAAAGTAGATTCTTTTCCAGTGTAACTTACCATTTAGTGGCATAGTCGCTTGCGTTTAGAGCCTTAATTGCCAGATAATAGCAGCGATAAGTTTGCACAGTACAGGTAGGAGGTAACACAGGTAAATTTGTACTTGTGTTTTTTTCTCGTAGCGGTTCAGAGTTCCTCTCTTTCGCGTTTCTTCTTACTAGTTCTCTAAGCATACTTCATCTTATTCTTTAACAATGGCAGAGAGGATAAAGATGAGGTCCATCTTGAGGCTGGAAGCGAAAGAGGCAGGATTAGATGCAGAAGCTGCAAACGCGTTTATTAACCAGGAATTGGAAATATATGACGCGGAGCAACAGAGAGCCGAAGCTGAGAGGAAGGCGGAGCAACAGAGAGCAGAAGCTGAGAGGAAGGAAGAGAAAGAAAGAACAGAGAGGAGAGAAGCCCAGGAGAGGGCAGATAAGAAAGAAGCGGAAGAACGTCTTTTGGAACAGAAGAAAATTGAAGCAGAGATGGAAACTCGCAGAGAGAGAGAGAGAGAGACAAGGAAAGACAGCATCAACTGGCGCTTAAGGCTCTAGAGAGTCGGGGCGCCTCTACTTCGACTAACGGAGAGCCGTCTTCGCCCCAGTCTCAATCAATGGACCTCTCCAGTACTCAATCTGCCCAATTAACTGCTATGTCGTTTTCTTTAGAATCTTTTCCTAGCCCTAACGAAAAAATTGACAGCTACCTAGAAAAATTCGAGAGACTCGCGAATCTTTATGGGTTAGAGAGTACCCGCTGGGCGCTCAAACTTTCAACGTCACTGAAAGGCAATGCTTATGACGTGTACACAAAGCTGGGACCGAATCAACATGATTACGACATGTTGAAAAAGGCCTTACTACAGCAGTTTGAGATGACTGCCCGAAAGTTTCTGCAGTTGTTCAGAAACAGCCGAAAAGAGAGCACGGAAACATTTCCACAGTTCTCTTCACGTCTCACGGGTTATCTGACAAAGTGCATTGAATTATCTGACCTACCTCTTTCATATGAGGGACTCCTCGAACTTGTTCTTGTGGAGCAGATAAAATCCACTTTGTCGAATGAAACACGTAGATTTTTGGCTGAACAGGGGGCAGTCAGGCTTGAAGACATACTCAATAAAGCCGAACGCTATAGCAATGCAATGGCCGAACTTCCCAGCACTAAACGTAAACCCACCGATGAGCCATCTCGAAAACAGAATCTAGAACAGGCATCCTATTCTTCCACTTCCTCTCAACATTATAACCAACGAGATAACAATACCCAGAAACCTCCCCAGGAAAAATCGAAATTCTACAAAACCCGATACCCCCCCAACAACAATTCTGATCAACCCAACAAGCCACGTGGCAGCGCGGCCACCAAGGTCAAGGAAAAGGGAAGACCCCTACACCAGGAACGTCTGATCAGGGCAAACAAACCGGTGCAAACCGCATTGGATGTTTGCATACAGCCTCGAAAGGTAGAGTCAATGTCAGTGATTCTCAACCTGAGGGGGACCGACCCTCAACTCGAGGAACTGTAATTTTGAACGGTACCTCTACTACTTGTCTTTTTGACACTGGATTAAGTTTTGATTGTATTGTCGCTAGGCACCTAGTCAAACCCGGTCAGGAGACAGAGGAAACCGTCAAACTTAGTGGAGTTTTCAGGAGTGATGCACCCAGGACGCTTCCTATCGCACTGGTAGAAATACACTCTGACTTTGTCAGAGGAGTTATTAAAGCGGCCATAATGGATGATCCGATCTACCCAGTTATCCTGGGATGTAGATATGTGTTCATTGGGAGACCTAAGGAGCCGATTGTGGCAGCGGTAACCACAAGAGGGCAAGCCAAGAAGGAGAGGGAGCCTGCGCCAAACTTGTTGCCGAATGAACTGAAGGAGGCGCAACAAAAGGACCCTACTCTGGCGCCCTGCTTTAAAAAACTGCCCATGGCTAAGGACCCCAGACACAACGGAGACATCTTTTCTAAGGATGGTGTATTGTATCGTAGAACGGGCAACCCGGACACGGGGAATAACCAGCTCCTAGTACCGACGCAGTACAGAAACCAGATCTTAGAAATGGGGCACTCTCTTCCCTTTAGCGGACATATGGGACAAAACGCCACTATTCAGCGAATAAAAAACCACTATTGGTGGCCAGGAATGAACTCTGACATTGTCAGGTACGTGAAATCCTGCGCCCAGTGCCAACGGGTAGCACCCAAGCACTTGACACCCCCAGTACCTATGGGGCAAATGCCAATAGTAGGGACTCCATTTGAACGGGTTGCTGTCGACATTATTGGTCCTCTGGAAAAGACCAAAAGAAGGAACAGGTTCATCCTGACCTTAGTTGACACTTGCACTATGTGGGCCGAAGCCGTACCGCTACCATGCACTAAGTCCAAGCATGTCGCAGAAGCCCTTGTGCAAATTTTTACACGGTTGGGATTCCCTCAACAAGTTTTGACGGACAATGGATCCCAATTCCGTAGCCTGTTAATGGAGGAGATCTTTAAGATCTTGAGGGCCAAACATATCCACACAAGTCCCTACCATCCGGCCGGAAATGGGCTCGTGGAACGTTTTAACGGTACCCTCACCATGATGTTACGTAAGCTGGGTCAGGAGAAATCGGAAGACTGGGACCAATATATATCGGCTGCCTTATTCGCCTACCGAGAGGTACCCCAAGCGTCTACGGGTTTTGCGCCAGCTACACTTTTATTTGGCAGACCTATTAAGGGGCCACTAGAAGCCTTACTTCGGTCCCTGACTGACCAGAAGGCTGACGAGACAGTCGTCTCTGCAAGCAAGTATGTATCTGAGCTTAAGGAAAGGCTAAAGCTAGGATGGGATCTAGCTACTACCAACCTTAAGAAAGCCCGCGCTAAAATTACTAAAAGATACAACAAAGCTGCAAAAGAGAGAGAACTACAACCAGGGGAGAAAGTCCTATTGCTACTTCCAACCGGAAGCAATAAACTTCGCATCGGATGGCAAGGACCGTTTACCGTCCTTAAAAAGATCTCACGTACCAACTACAAGATCTCCATCAAAGGAAAGGAGAAGGTCTTCCACATAAATCTGCTAAAGAAATATTTGGAAAGACCGGTGCCATCCTCCGAGCATCTCCTGGCTGTCGCCATAGCAACGGAAGACGAGGAAGATGATGATGGTTGCATGGAGTATCCACTGCAACCCACATAATCCTTTAAAGATGTCAAGTTCGGCGACAATCTCTCACCAGAACAACAAACAGAAACTAGGGCTCTACTAAAACAGTACAGTGCAGTTTTAACGGATGTACCTGGTCGAACAAATCTCATTGAATTTGATATGAAATTAACAAACGAGACCCCTGTTCAAACCAGAGTTTACCCCATCCCGTACGCTAAAGCTGATGCACTTCGCGGAGAAATAGACAAGCTGCGTCAGGCAGGAATTATCAGTGAGTCTACATCTCCTTACAGCTCGAGCGTAGTGCTGTTGCAGAAGCCCAATAAGGAAGTTCGGCTGTGCATTGATTACAGGTTGCTAAACGCTGTAACGGAATTCCAGCCCGAACCTCTCCAAACTGTTTCTGAGTTGTTCACCAAGCTCAGCAAAGCTAAGATCTTCTCCAAGATTGACCTCAGTAAAGGTTATTATCAAATACCAGTCAAGGAGGAAATTAAACCTTTGTTAGCTTTCAGCACTAGTGAAGGACATTACACATTTAACGTGATGCCGTTCGGTTTGCATAATGCACCAGGAGTGTTCACCAGGATGATGAGGAAGCTTCTAGAACCTTTGCAAAGTCCCCATATCCATAATTTCATGGATGACATCTTAATTGCATCGGAAACCTATGAAGAACATATTGCTAGGGTTGCTATGCTCCTCAGGAGACTACAGGAAACGGGTCTCACAGCCAGACCTAGCAAATGTCTCATCGGGTTTGAACAGTTAGACTTCCTGGGGCACACTATTTCTCACGGATGTAGTTGGCCTATTAAGAAGTACGTGGAGAAAATAGTGGCAGCAAAAAGACCCCGAACGAAGAAAGACGTACGTTCCTTCATATCGCTATGTGCATACTATCAGAAGTACATCCAGAACTTCAACGGACTGACGGCACCTCTGACTGACCTCACAAAGAAAGGTTGTCCTGATAAGGTCATATGGGATCAAAAGTGCGAACACGCGTATAGCACTTTGAAAGGACAGTTGTCTGCATACCCCATCTTGAGGTTGCCTGACCTCAAGAAACCTTTTGTACTGAGAGTTGACGTGTCAGGTCAGGGCATCGGGTCAACACTGCTTCAAGCCGATGACAGTGACCTGAACATGCTATTTCCAGTTGCCTATGGCAGTCGGAAATTAAATAAAGCGGAACGGAACTACAGCGTAGTTGAAAGGGAATGTCTTGCTCTGATTGACGGTATCAGACGCCATCATGAGTTTCTTTATGGTACATCGTTCACGGTGCAAACAGACCACGCTCCGTTAGCATTTCTTGGTGCCAATAAAGAATTTAACGCTAGGATCATGCGTTGGGCCCTCCTTCTAAGCGTCTATTCTTTCAAAGTGGAATATATTCCGGGAAGACAGAATGTCGGGGCTGATTTTCTGAGTAGAAACTGGTCTACAGAGGAAGAAGAGCAAACTGAAGATACCACTCATCCTAAAATCACCAATCAGGTCACCTCCATTGTCAAAAATGAAAACATGAAAAATGGTTTCATGTCTAAAAGTGGGGACGATTGTGACGTACGTCTAGTTTGACTAGTGAATTTTCCCTGATATGATGGATGATTTAAAGGGACCTTTAGCTTTTCATAACATTAGAACCCCTGAACATTTGTTGTAACTTTTCGTTTGCCAGAACGCATTCCACCGGGACTCATGTAGGATACAGCGACGAGATCAAAGAGACAGACCGAGGGATCTTAAGGGAAACTATCGGCGCTATCAAAGACAGTAGTTTTCCCTGATACGAGACGCAGTTGCTTGCCGCTAATTTCGCGTCTCGGTGTCAATCGAGGAACCGAGCGAACGGGGGAAAGCGAAACGGGCAGCAGCGAGCGGATACGAAGACCAGGGGGCGGCTTCTTCTCTTGATTTGGCGGTCAGATCCCCAAAAGTTCGTGAGATCAAATAAGTTGTCAAGTTTATCATGTCCCACTCAACTTACATTTCATTTTAGCTAAATAGACCATGTAGAACTAGACACGTTATCACTCTCTGGCCAGACCTTTACAGAAGCACTAGCTTTATTGAAATCTTGTTATAGATTTTCCCCTGGATTTTATATATATTTGCAGTGATTTCTAATTCTGTGCAAAGCGGTAAAATATATATTGTGTAAAGTGATCAGTGGTCTAGTCATTCTATTTCAAGGGATTTTGTGTTAATTTAAATCTATTTAATTAAACCATCTCAAGAGTTCCAGTTTTAAATATAATGATCTATCTATTATATTATTTCAAAAGATAATAGATGCTTAAATTAACTTTTAAAGTCGCGAAGGAATTTATAATTAATAAATTCAGTTAAGTCCTAGTTTTATAGATGTGGGTTTTTAACCACTAGAATTCGCGCAGTGTTTATTAAATACATAATTAAATACGCGAGCATATATATAATAGGCTTAACGGGAAATTCATCGCGCTTTAGTAGGTTATTTGTTTTCGGTATATTACATGTCTTTTTTTCTTTCATACAGAGTGATCGTAACCTGTGCGATCCCAGCATTAAGAAAGCAATAAAGAAATCAATCTAAGCAAAGCAAAGCATAAACAGTGTGTAGAGTTCCCCTGACGCAGAACTTGTTGAGACTGTGTAAATTTTTAATCTTTGAGGCGATTCTATGTTTGGAATTCCGCTATCTAACTTATAGCAAAGAAAGCACACCCAAAGACAAATTTAACGCACCATCAAACAACTTAAGTCGTAACGGGAAGAAGAACACTGGCCCGAGCTTTGTTAGTTTACTGACACAGAGAGATAATTCATAATTTCCTGAACAGTGATGTGACTAGTTTTCTCACTGGACTTAAACCATACCTCACAGATAAAGTGTACCAGCACGCGTAAGAATTTTATTATCCGCGGCATAGTCAAATAGACCACACCATCCTCACCCCGGTATCAGAGACCGTGCCCTCCCATAGAAACTGTTATTAAGAAAAGAGACACAACTACAGATTCATTTTCCAGCGATTATGGGACCCTTTTATGTGCTGACCGCCTACCCGATAATCTGGGGCTAGAACTTGAACAAACACTCATACATTTAGTTGAGGTGTAACTGCTGTTGTGTTATTCTATGGAGTGCAAGATTTTTTCACAATCGGTAAGTGAGAGCAAGATGAGTGAAGGCCTTTGCTAGCGCGTGTATGAATGACAGGAAATTAATTCTTTTGTGTGACCATTTTGTTAACTTGCTTACCTGGTAACATATATCTTTTCTGTATACCCTACATTGTTCCTTTAAGTGGGATAGTTGATAATTTGTTAACTCTGTTTAAAAACCACCTCCTTTCCATTTGCTTAGTAAAGGGAAGAACAGCTGGGAAGAACAGGTTTTTTTTTCTATCACTTATACCTAACTTGGTAACACCTCTTTCAGAGTAATTAACTTTACTATTAGGTTAACGTACCCGTGTTCCTGATATTATCTATCTCTGGACTGGGTTTGTCTTTGTCTAATGAGCGGGAAGGGCTTAGTCGATACCAATCTTCTTCACCCCCTCCCAAACTTGTTATTTGCATTTGTGTACTTATGATAATTTATGTAATATCTGATATTTTTTAGTGATTGATGTTTAAAGTGAATAAAATCACCTAAACTCATTTAGTTCTGTGTGTTGGATATACCCAAAGCCCAACATTTCCCCTATTCGTTTAATATAGTTTGTATCAACGTCGTGTGTGTGTTTGAAAACACCAAATCGGTGAGCGCGCAGATGCGAGTCTGGAAAACTGGCAAATAATTGTTTGACCAGGAGAGTGAAAGAGAAGATTGAGAGACACGATTTGTCGTAAATAAGTCTGTCTTTACTCTCCTCCAGCACGCTGGGAAGCAACTATTAAATCTCTACATTTTCTATCACTGAGCTTTCCATCATCATTTTCCACTCTAAACCGGACCACTATTTCTACGACTCTTTTCTCTCAAAATAAATTTACGACAGCAGAATCGTCTCTAAACATAGCAGGGCTTACACGATAACAACCTCCAGCATAAGAATGGAGGTAGAGCCAGCTACTGCAGCCTTAAGGTGGCTGTTTGAGACTTCGTTTTCAAGGACAGTTATTGTATCAGACTCACAGTCCAAGCTTCGGAAGGTCTAAAGTGGATGGCTCCAGCATGAATGGAAAACCTCCATAAAAGCCTTGAATCTTAAGGAACTGGTATGGATCAATTGTCCTGGTCATGCAGGGGTACACGGCAATGAAAGAGCTGACAGACTAGCTTCAAGAGCACCCATAGAAGGTGCATTGGATATGGATAAGAGAGAGATACTGAGGGCAACTAATGATCACCTATGAGATATAAGTATATAAACCAATAAAACGGTATTGAATCAGTTCTACAGTTGATCACCTATGAGATATAAGTATATAAACCAATAAAACGGTATTGAATCAGTTCTACAATTGATCACCTATGAGAGAATGGCACTGCAATCGATGAATCATCAAGGCTAAGATTACTGGAATGTGGCATCAAACATAATACTAGCAGGAATGGGCTTTTGCATCTGACGTGTATACAACCAGTGCGCAACAGGAACAATTAACATTCATACCCTTTGACATTTGCTGAGGGAAACTGAGCATCTTGTGGTTTGCCCAGAGTGCAGTGACGTCTATTCTGATCAACAATAACAATAACATCCCTAGAGTTGACTTCCATTCTGTTTAAAGATTTTTGCTGCAGTTTGTTTTGTATGATGAGGTTGCTAGCTGCGTGCACGACCTCACTGCAGCCACCTCCTTGTGTCATGCCTGAGGGAGTAGCAGTTGTATCCTTACTTTGTTTCCATATAGAAACCCTGAAACTTGTTTTGATTGTGTTGTGTTACACAGGAAGTATTAGCATTGTTGTTTATTATCCTTTCTTTTTTCCTTGTGTTTGTGTTTTTGTTTTATAATTCGTCTTTCTATGTGTGTTGGGTGTCCTGCAGATAATGATAACCTGCTTCTTTTTTTTTCTTGCACATAGTCATTGTTAACATTTGTCTTTTTCTAGGGCTTATGTAATTTGGCAAACATTAATACCATGTTAGTAGCATAGCTGTCCAGTTTTTATTTATTAATTTAAAAAAACTTTTGTCTATGCATTAATGTTTTTTCTTGTGATGCACTCTCCCTTCAGCAGGCGTTCTAGGTCTTAGCTGCCTCAAGGGAAGTTCCCAGTTTTTATTTTTATACTTATTTAGATTCTTATGTGTCCTATCTAGTTCTCACTTTCTTTCCTTCCCTAATGAAGGCTTTGTGGCCACAACGTGGGTTATTTTCTTTGTCTTTTATCTTCGTCAGACAAAGCACCTTTTTTTGATTTTTTTTTCATACCATTGCATTAATGCTTAGCATCTGAACCAAAATGCAGAACCTGTGTAAACATGTACTGTAAGTTGAATGCTTCTGTTTTTAGGTGGGATGTCATTTGATGAAGCCGTCTTCAGATTCAATGCAAATGTGTCTTACAATGGTCTCTTGCATGCTGTCACTGCTGAGGTGAGAAGGAATTAGTTTGTAAGTGTGTGAGAGCCACAGTTTCCTATAAATGGTTGTGCAGGTGGATTTATTGATACATGTATATATGCATACATATACATACATAGGGTAAACCTGCTATAAATGTAACCGAAGTGGTAGCATTTTCCTCATTTTGGCTAGGTGCACCGTTCATCCTAGACACAGGGTCCAGTTATTTTGGGCTCCTGTCCAAATATAAAGACCTTGTGATCTGATTAATGAGAGGTAGTTACTAAGAAAGCAGAATATTTATTTTTTATGTTTGTATATTTATGTGTATGGACCTATCACTGTCTACCTATTTCTCTCCTCCTCTATTCCAAAAAAGTTTTTTTTTATCTTGTGGATTATTTCCTAGATGACATAGTTACCAGATAAATTAAAACAGACTGTTTACATTACACTAGGGAATGGATGTTGATATTAACTGCTTACTTTTGAAGTCAAGAATGTTTTTATTTGAAAACACTGAGAATTGTATTTTTGCAGGGCAGTATTATATTATTGCAGGGCAGAAATGTGAAAAGGCAGTAATGCCTATTTCTTTACCCTGATGAAATAAAAATTTCATTTGTTCGTTCATTTATAGTGTTTTGTATTATTATTGCTTAGGCCCCTTCAATCTTCAGGAAGTAACAGATTTTGCATGTGAATATTATCATCAGAAAATTTGCAGCCTGTACCATTATATGCAATTCCAAACTTTGATGAAGGTTTATACAGAACAAATCAGTGATCTCGGTCTAATGTTTTCAAAATGTTACCTTTTTCAGAGCAAAGCTTTAAGAATTTTTGTTGTCAATGCTAACTCACAGTCTGATTTAAAATTCTATCCCAGGTCTTAAACATAATTACATCCATGGTAGTTCAGCACTTGATCGAAACCTCTGCCCCAGAACTTCCACAATTACTGAACGCATGCTAATGCACAATTTAATCTGAACTTCTAGTCTACAGGTTAAACAGTCATTGTATCTATGCTAGCTCATAGCCCGATCAGAATTTGTTTATTAGAGCTTGAGCTGTTATTGTTTGTGTCCAGTTTGAAATGTCTAAACATGTCAAAGTAATAAGCTCTGTATCTGATTCCTACTTCCTTTCTTTTGCTATATCAGGGTCTTTTTGCCCAGAACAAGGAAAAACTGATAAACTTAGCCTTGCAGTCTCTCATTGAGAGGGAAGGGGACCAGGAGAAAGTATCAAATGAATGTCTGGAGGCTCAGTTCCATGCACTCAGGCGACTAGTGGCTGCCAAGGCTGGGTACCAAGGATTCACAGAGATCCCCAAGTAAGAGCTTTCAGTATAGTTGGTTATTTAGTCATATATTTCTGTTGCTATACATAATTCATCTATATATCTGTTGTCACACATCATTGAAGCATTTTCTGTGTACATATATATAATCTGTATATCATCATATATTTAGTCACAACATCGTAATCAGCATTTGTCATTTGAATGTATTCATAAGACAGAGGTAACAACTCCCTATTAGGGCCAATTCTGGGTCTGTTTGTCCACATGCTTCTATTTAATCTCATCATCATCATCATCTTTTCTGCTCCTTAGTGGAGCATGGATCCACCACTGTAGATGGCCTCCTTGAGGAATCAATCAGTTCCCTTTAGCACACCGAGGAGCATAGGCCTTCAACAAACACATGCCAAGTCTTCCTGTTCTGTGCCATCTGCTCAAGTTCTTTCCATGTTTTCCCCTTGAGGAAGCCTATACCAAATCACAAACTCTTGCAGCAGTGGATTCTGTAGCATTTTGTTTTACTTGATGTTGATGTAATCTCATATTGATGATAACATTTATGTTGCTAAAATAGAGCAAGTACATGAAGTCACAATTTGTCACCATTTTAGTGCCACAGTTAAGTTTAGTGCAGTCTGTTGCCTTGAATGTTTCTGTAGCTTAGTAATTCATAACAGCAGCTGTATTTTGGTATATGCTGTACTCAGTGAAGATGGTGCTGATAACTTTTTTGTTGTCAATGACAGGATGAGAGAGAAAGTTGGTCTGAAGGTTGTGAAGGCCCTGAAACGAAAAGATGATGCCATTACTCATGCTGCATTAGATATGCTCTGTGCCCTCATGCAGGTAGGATCTCAGGGCATGTATTTTTGTTCTAGGACCTACATTTGGTTGGGCTTTGGGACAAACAGTCAGCTTGCGCTGTAGACATACAGTCAGCTTGTGTTGTAGACATAAAGTCAGCTTGTGCTTTAGACATACAATCAGCTTGTGTTGTAGACATACAGTCAGCTTGTGCTGTAGACACACAATCAGCTTGTGTTGTAGACATACAGTCAGCTTGTGCTGTAGACACACAGTCAGCTTGTGTTGTAGACATACAATCAGCTTGTGTTGTAGACATACAGTTAGCTTGTGTTGTAGACATACATTCAGCTTGTGTTGTAGACATACATTCAGCTTGTGTTGTAGACATACATTCAGCTTGTGTTGTAGACATACAGTCAGCTTGGGTTGTAGACATACAGTCAGCTTGGGTTGTAGACATACAGTCAGCTTGTGCTTTAGACATACAATCAGCTTGTGCTGTAGACATACAGTCAGCTTGTGTTGTAGACATACAGTCAGCTTGGGTTGTAGACATAGTCAGCTTGGGTTGTAGACTTACAGTCAGCTTGGGTTGTAGACATACAGTCAGCTTGTGCTTTAGACATACAATCAGCTTGTGCTGTAGACATACAGTCAGCTTGTGCTGTAGACATACAGTCAGCTTGTGTTGTAGACATACAGCCAGCCTGTGTTGTAGACATACAATCAACCTGTGTTGTAGACATACAGTCAGCTTGTGTTGTAGACATACAGTCAGCTTGTGTTTTAGACATACAATCAGTGTGTGTTGTAGACATACAGTCAGCTTGTGATGTAAACAAATATTCAGCTTGTGTTGTCATTTTACAGATATGTGTAGTGTTGGACAAAGTGGATACCTTTTTTTCCCTAAAAAGAAAACTCTGCATTACTTAATTAAGTTTATACTGTGTGTGTTATTTTCTGGTCAAGTATATTTGCATATGTTCTTCAAGTATGATTCCAGACCTAAAGTCGTCTGTATGTTATACACTCTTTTCTTTTAGCTTTTTCAAATATCCCTTTTGACATAGTTGCAGTTTTCTACCAAATATTTGGGACTCTTTTTTTTGCTCACAGTATATTAAAAATTAACTCAAGCAATTAAGCTGATTTCACTACAAGCTTGTATGACTTCTGTTGTTATTCCATCTATTACTTCTGATATATTTGGTGGGCTGGTCCTGTACAATATTTATAAATCATTAGCAGTATGATTAATTTTTTCTGTTTGATTTTGTAAATGTTAACAGCCTGGAATCAACAAGGTTTATTATTTTGTTGTTTTTATTGTCATATCTGATTCATTACATTGTATAATGATGTTATTTTATTAAAGTCTCAATGTCTAGTGATTAAGGTCTTGGTGTTAACTGTATTTTTTTACTTATTGAACTCAGTGTCTTTTGTGAATATTTATATTGGTAACCTTTTTCTGTTGTTTTTTATTTATTTTAAAAAAAAAGAAAATGAGTTGCTGTTATAATATTTGATTAAGTTATATAGCATGCTGCACTTATTTTATTCAAGTTATGTTATTGACAATAGAAATTTTATTTAAATCATTTAGAAGTTTGTACATGTTTAATTCTAGTCCTCTGTCTCCAGCCCATGCATGACAACTATGACCTGAGACAAGAACAGCTCAACAAGACATCTCTCATGTCCTCACGGAAGTTTCTGGAGACTTTGCTGGAGATGTTTAATGACAATGTGGTTTGTGTTGCCTGATGTTTTTTTGTTTGTTTTGTTTATCTTAAATCCTTATAAGTAATGCATTACTGCAGTAAGGCTGTAAAACATAATGGCTGTAAAACCTAAGTAAAATGTCACGTAAGGGAGTAAAATTAGCTGTACAGAAGAATAACCAAATAGGTAGATTAATATGGCTTATCTGCACATTATATACATGAAAAAGACGGGTTAGTTTTATATTTTTCTCATGTCACTGGGGTTTTTTTTTTTGCCTTTATGCTTTCATCTTTTCTTTTGTTACTGGCTATAGATTGGATTACAAAATTAATGACATCAACCAGCAGAAATGGAATTCAGTGCACTCTAAGAAGATAGCTTTGTGAGCTAGATTTTGTCGATTACCTGACTCTTCTGTCTCATATTGGTATCCGGAAGCAACACAAAATGAAAATACTTGATGGAAAGTCACAACAACTGGGTCGGAATATATGCCCCAAAAAAAAAAAAAAATTATGAGAATAATTGTTGCAAATATTGGCCAGATTACAGTTAGAGAATCATCCCTACCAAAGGGAGGCATCAAAGAAGAGTTGGCCACTCGAAAAGCAGCAGCTGGGAGACTTTTTCAGGCCATAAATCGAGGATTCCTCAGCAAGAGAGAGGTTGGTAAGAAAACGAAGATGGCTGTATACCGCTCCACCTATGTCCCAGTCTTGACATATGGATGCGAGTCAGGAGCAATGACTACAACCCACAAAAGCCAGATCCAAACCTCAGAAATGAGGTATCTGAGGAAGGTGGTTGAAGTAACAAAAAGAGACATGGTACGCAACCAGACAATACGTCAAGGCCTTAAATCCCACCCCCTGCAGACCCAAGTAGAACAGTCCCAACTAAGATGGTTTGGCCATGTCTGCAGAATGGGAGAAGACCGGCTACCACGACAAGCATGGGAAACAAAGAGCCAAGGATCCAGACCCCCAGGACGACCCAGAGTCCGCTGGGAGGACAACATTAGACAATCTTTGAAGGACCAAGGACTAGAATGGAACCAGGCCAGGAGGAAGACAGCCGATAGGATAGTCTGGCGCTCTCTCTTCCAAACCTCTACACCTCACGGTAGAAGGGGAACGACTAAGTAAGTAAGTAAGAATCATCCCTACAAGATGAGGACTCATCCATATAGTATAGCAGCAGTATAGATAGAGTTGAAGGAATGAACAGTGATTTCAGAATAAGAATGCAAAGGTAAGTGGGCTAGGAAATGTATGGAGGTCTAAAGAAATAAAGACCAACCACAAAAATTAGAATCTTCAACTCAAATGTAAAAAGCAGTCATTTTTTATGGCCTCGAAACATGGAGAAAAAACAAAGCTGACAGTCAAGAAATTAAATTGTTATTATGGTTCAGAATTGATACAGTTGCACTCCAGGCAAACTGATAGGTGCTTAGTCTCCCTCAGCAGATTTTGAAGAGTATGAATGCTGATTGTGTCTTCAGTGCACTGGTTGTTACACTCCTGAACCATCCTGTCATTTATCCATCCCTTCTAGTTTTACATTTGGTGCCAAACGCCAATAGTTTGGGTCCTGTTGATTCATCCATTGCAGTGTCGTTCTCTAACAGGTGATCATTAATCCCTCCCTTATTGTTCCCACCATGGGTGCTCTGAAAGCTAGTCTTGTCGGCTCTCATTGTTGCACACCCCTGCATGACCAGAACAGTAGATCCACTCCAGTTCCTGAAGGGTCGAGGCCTCTTGTCTGCTCTCCATTTATGTCATAGCCATCTATTTTGAACTTTTCGAAGCATGGACTGAGAGTAGACACAATAACTGCCCTGGTTAATGTAGTTCTTGCCCACTCTGCCTGTTTTATTCCTTGTCCCTTAACTGTAACTGTCAGTCACAACCTCCATATCTTTGTTACCAACTTTTGCATTGAAGTCTCAGAGTACCCCAATTATCACATGTGATTCGCACCTGGCTATAGCCATGTCAAGTTCACTGTAGAAAGTATCTGATGTCTTCTTCTATCATCATCATCATTTTCCATTGTGCTCCTTACAGAGCATGGAGCCACTACTGCAGCTGGTCCCCTTGCAGGAAGCCTATGCCAACCATGCATTGACATTCTCTTGTAGTGGTGGTTCCTGTGACAATTAGTTTTACATGGTGAAGTTGCCAGCCCCATGAACAATTTCATATTAGTCACCTTGTACGATATGCCTGAGGGTGGGTCTTCTATACTGTCCACTGTGGTGTTTATATTTGTGTAAAATTTAATATTTTGTTGTCTACCATTCGTTTTAACTCATGTTGTTTATATTCCTTCCAGAATAAATTGTAGCTTTTAGACCTTATCAGGCTTTCTCCTGTCTCACCTTTTAATATAATCCTAATTAGCTTACAGTTAGTTTTTTTCAACTTCACTCATTATGTTCTCAAATTTTCTATCCTGCTTACAAGTTTCCAGACATGACAAGTTCCTGTGGTCAAGGCATCTTTACTTTCAAGCTTGTTTACAGTAGCTCGATGATGTTCGCTTATAACCTCTAGCACATTATGCTTCCTACCGGATGAGGTGGTTTCTTTCAAACCCCCACTCATGTTGTTCTGTTTTCTACAGAAGTTGCTTCGATTTATGACAACAGGCCTTCAACAAATACATGCTAAGTTTTGCTGTCTTGTGCCATCAACTCATGGTCTGTCCATGTCTTATTGATTCCCTTCATGTCTATATGTCAATGATTAATTGATAACTTTTCTTGATCCATGATATGAAATCCTTGTCTTGTTGATTCCCTTCATGTCTATGTCAGTGATTAATTGATAACTTTTCTTGATCCATGATACGAAATCCTTAATTTTTCAAATCCAGGTTCACAACACTGGGGCACTAGTGATAACAGCAATGTTGGATTTCTTGACCTTTGCTCTGTGTGCCCCTTACAGTGAGACCACTGATGGGACACAGTTCGATTCCCTCCTGGAGATGGTGGCAGCAAATGGGAGGGTCATCTTTAAACTTTTCCAGGTTTGTAGAAATAAGCAGGTACCAGCGCTGCTAAATGCCATATCTTTAACTCAATATCTGTAGACAAATGGCAAAAGAACAGTCGGGCACTCGCAGCTGAAGTTCAAAGATGTGCATAAGAGAGATATCAGGGCACTGGACATAAATCCAGCAAACCTGGGAGGATGTAGCAGCTGATCACACCAAGTGGCGATGCTCTCTATGGCGCTATCTCAGACTGAGCACAAAGAAGCTCTCACAGCAAGCAGAAGAGAGAAGAAAATGTCAAACGGAACACCAGGAGAATAAGCAGCTGAGGGCTATCCTGGCAGGGGCACATTTCCATTTTCTGTTATAACTGAAGGGGTTATTATATTAAAAATGTAGACAAAATATATTGGTATACTATAGAATAAATAATTTTGCTTCAAGTTTGTAGAAAGATAGTTATGTATTATGGAATACAATACTTTAGTCCCAAGTCTGTAGGAAGGAGACAGGTGTGCTATTTATATTTTATTCTAATGTTTGTAGAAGATAGGCTGGAAGAATACTTCACAGATGTTTACAGTGTCTAATAATTTGTAGATTTTCATAATTTCTTGTGATGTGGATGTACACTGTCTCTTTTACCATGTACTTGTTCATGCTTTAAACAAAAAAAAAGTGACAAATGTCAAAGTGTTGTCACGTGCTGGGCTTCAAAGCATGTATACACTGCTTAGACATAGTGGTGATCTTGTCCACATTGGTGATCTTGTCCATATTAGTGATCTTGTCCATATTGGTGATCTTATCCTCATTGATGATCTTGTCCATATTGGTGATCTTATCCTCATTGATGATCTTGTTCATCTTGGTGATCTTGTTCACATTAGTGATCTTGTCCTTATTGGTGATCTTGTTCATATTGGTGATCTTATCCATATTGGTGATCTTGTTCACATTAGTAATCTTGGTGATCTTGTTCACATTAGTGATCTTGTCCATATTGGTGATCTTATCCTTATTGGTGATCTTATCCTTATTGGTGATCTTGTCCATATTGATGATCTTGTCCATATCGGTGATCTTGTCCATAGTGGTGATCTTGCCCATGTTGGTGATCTTGTTCACATTAGTGATCTTGTCCTTATTGCTGATCTTATCCTTATTGCTGATCTTGTTCACATTAGTAATCTAGGTGATCTTGTTCACATTAGTGATCTTGTCCATATTGGTGATCTTGTCCATATTGGTGATCTTGTCAATATTGGTGATCTTGTCCATATTGGTGATCTTATCCTTATTGGTGATCTTGTTCACATTAGTGATCTTGTCCTTATTGGTGATCTTTTCCATATTGGTGATCTTATTCATCTTGGTGATCTTGTTCACATTAGTGATCTTGTCCATATTGGTGATCTTGTCCTTATTGGTGATCTTATCCTTATTGGTGATCTTGTTCACATTAGTGATCTTGTCCATATTGGTGATCTTGTCCTTATTGGTGATCTTGTTCATCTTGGTGATCTTGTTCACATTGGTGACCTTGTCCTTATTGGTGATCTTGTTCAAATTGGTGGTCTTGTCATACAATTTCAGTACTATTCTGTGCAAGCATCCATTTATGAAAGCTCTGTGTCTTTGTTTTAGCATTGTGTTTCAAAGCTGAAATAGCTAGTGTCTGACTAGTTATTTGATCTGACATTTATCCTCTTCTATGTTTGCCAGCATCCTTCCATGGCCATAGTGAAAGGGGCAGGTCTGGTCATGAAAGCCATCATTGAGGTAAGTCTTGTCTACCTAAAACTGCCATCACAGCAGTGTGTCTCATAACTAATAAAGCCTTGAAACTGGCAATAAAGGTAAAGGTAAAGGATCTTGTTTTATGCCCATTGAGGCATATTGGGAATATGGTGTTAGGCCCATATTTTCTTGTCCACTGGCACACTAGGGGTGATGTGATCAGCAACACACCAGCCGCCTTTAACCTTCCCAGAGTTGCTCTGGTACCCACTTCATGAGGCTGGGTCGACCCCGGAACCGTTTGAGATCTAAAAAATCCCACCTCAACTGGGGATCGAACCATGTACCACTGAGCTTGGAAGCCAGTGCTCTAACCACTGTGCTACCAGGGCTCTACAATTTTGCAAACCCCATGCTTATATATATTATCACTGAAGTCAGCCTCGCATATGCATAGAGCTGTCATTGAAATAAGCATCACATCTATAAATGGCTATCACTGAAGTCATTCTTAAATGTTTGTATAACTATAACTGAAGTAAATCTCACATTGATCAACAGCTATCACTGAAATATGCCTTACATATGTAAACAACTATCACTGAAATATGCCTCAAATCTGTAAACAGCTATCACTGAAATATGTCTCACATTCATAAACAGCTATCACTGAAATATGCCATACATCCATAAACAACTATCATTGAAATATGCTTCACATTCATAAACAGCTATCACTGAAATATGTCTCACATTCATAAACAGCTATCACTGAAACATGCTTCACATTCATAAACAGCTATCACTGAAATATACCTCAAATCTGTAAACAGCTATCACTGAAATATGCCTTACATCCATAAATAACTATCACTAAAATATGCATTACATTTATTATCAGCTGTCACCGAAATATGCTTCACATTTATAACAGCTATCACTGAAATATGCTTCACATTCATAAACAGCTATCACTGAGTCTGCTTCACACAAGTATATAGCTGTAACTGAAATAAGCATCACATCCATAGACTGAAATAAGCCTCACAACACATATGTACACAACTATTATGCGGCCAAAACATATATTACCATGCAGATGTCTTTTCTGTAAGCCACACATGTGTACACAACTGTCATGAGTGTACAGCTATAAGGGAGGCAAACCTCAAGTATATAATACATAAACTGTAATGGGATAATGGTTAACCTGTTGTTGGGACAGTTTGCTGTGTTTGCATTAGTTATATGCTTTCATAACAGGCTTTAGTAAGCGCATACTCTGCTTCCTTGACTGCTACAGCTGTTGTACCATCTATCCCAGCAACTTAATTGTTTGGGCTGTTCTTAACTGCATCTCTAACCTTTTGCTCAAGGTTAGCCAGTTCTGTGTGATTGTGTGTGTGTGGGTTTTTTTAATAATATGAAGAATCGCTGTATTAATGAAAAGTACTTTTTTATTATTTTATTGTAAATACCAGGAGGGTGATGCAGAGATTGCTGCCAAAATGCAGGACCTGTCACTGTCTGAGGGAGCACTGCCTAAACATCTTCACACTGCAATGTTCACACAGAGCACAGACAGCAGGATGCTTACGAACAGGTAGGGTACCACCCAGTATGGCAGATCATAGGTTTCAGACAGCTAGTGTGTGCAGAATGATTAGACAGTTAATAAGGCTAACATGATTGACATAGCTTGGTTGGCATATGTGTATAGTGATTGGTCTCTTCCAAGTGTATACTTTTGGTAATCTGCGATTTGGAGTTGGCTTTAGGTAGATTGCAATCTACAGATAGACAGGGTTCATAGCGACCTGGAAAAGGAAAATACGAATCGAAAGTTGAATGCTTGGTGTCCATTTTTTGGTTATTGGTGATATTTTTCGTTAATCTTCAGTTACCGTATAATTTTTACTTCCCTTTGCACACTAAATCCATTTCCAGACGTTTTCGGCGGTTTACGTTTTCGGCAGTTTGCGTTAATGACGTGAATGCACAAATTTATTTTTAGCACTCGCGTCTGCTATTTGAATCAAGCATCGCCACCTTTGAAATTATTATTTAGAAACATGCTTGGTTGTGACACTTTCAGTATATATGGTTAGAAATGCCAAGTTATAAAACATGGATAGCGCCTGGAAAAACTGCAAATTATGCAAATTGCACTGTGTGTAAAAAAGAAATATATTTGACCTGCATGGGAGAAAGTGCAGTAAAGTTGCATGCTACTGGAAAAAAAAAACACCAAGAACTTGTCTGCACATTCATGTTGTATTAAATCGTTCATTTCAACTGAGGTAAGTAGGCTAATAAATTCATTTATCTCATTTATAAAACATATTTAAATAAGTCCAGTTTATAGATAGGCCTACTGTACTTGCGTCTGTAATTTACAATGTATTTACAGTTTTATTTTTAACCATGGCCAAAATTATAGTGTTTGAATGAAATTTCTTGGTTTACAATGCTTACGGGAACATGTTTGACACAGTTTAAGATGGTCAGGAATAGAAATTGATGGCGATTCCATATCCTATAGCCTACCCTGTTATCAGACCCATGTCCCACTGTTCATTTCACCACATTTTTTGGAAATAAATATATTTTAAATGCTTTTTTTATTTTTATTTATGATGTGAGACATATCACGTTCAACCTCTGAAGGGTTATAATTAGGATAGGCCTACATGTTTTCAGTTCCAGATAACATGAATAACCGCCGATACATGAAAGTGGCATCACATCTGTCAAATCACTGTAATTAGGATAAAAGAAAATTACCAATTTTGTGCACAGGCCTATGTTATTCTAAAAATAAATAAATACAATTTTTAAAAAAATTTGAACAAACAGAAACGAAATAAAACAAAACGCAACAAAAAACAAAACAAAAATAGTAAAGATGGGGGGGGGGGTGGGGTGGGGGGGGGGGGGGGGGGATGTACAGGCCTGCTGTTTCCAGTTAGATATTTAATAGATTTTCACTTATCATAAGTATTATAAGAATATTATCATACCTTCACCCTCCCAATTACTATATATTAACTTTTGTTCTAGTTAAATATTGTTTGACTATATTATGTATGCATTTAGAACTTTGACTTGGTAAATATACATAGTACTCATAAGTTATTTGTGTGTTCCATTTTTTTTTTTTTTACAGAAAAGAACACAACCCCAAGGAGCAGTTTTACCCTCAGAAACATCAAAACCATCTAACACTAGCCCCTTGGACACGTAAAAGATGTCTAACACTACCAGAAGACCTACGGATGTGACATCATTTGTGACCAAGGAAGAAACTCTCAGAACTGAGATTATTTGGACTCTGTTTTCAGTCAAAAGCCACCATAGTTTTAATTCAAATTCATAACCCTCCACTCCCAAAGGAGCATA
Source organism: Oreohelix idahoensis (assembly GCA_024509875.1). Lineage (NCBI taxonomy): Eukaryota > Metazoa > Mollusca > Gastropoda > Stylommatophora > Oreohelicidae > Oreohelix > Oreohelix idahoensis. Next base: position 182,814 of record JAMPIV010008023.1, on the reverse strand, counting down.
GGCCTTCAACAAACACATGCCAAGTCCTCCTGTCCCGTGCCATCATCTCAAGTTCTTTCCATGTTCTCCTCATCATTTTCACCTCTGTTTCCAACTCTCTTCTCCATGTACTTCTTGGTCTTCCTCTGCCTCTCTTGCCCTGGGGGTTCCAGAACAAGGACTGCCTTGTAATGCTATCAACAGGTTTCCTCAGTGTGTGTCCTATCCATCGCCATCGTCTTCTTCTCATCTCTTGTTCCACTGGCACTTGTCTAGTTCTTGTCATCAGTTCCACGTTGGTAACCTTGTCATACCATTTTAATCCCTCTATTCTACGCAAGCACCCATTTATGAAAGTCTGTAGCTTTTTGGTTGTTGTCTTTGTTGTTCTCCATGTCTCAGAGCCATACAATAGGACTGACTTCACATTTGAGTTGAAGATTCTTATTTTTCGTGGGTATCCGATTTCTCTTGATCTCCATATATTTCCCAATGCAATGAAAGCTCCTCTTGCCTTTTGTATTCTTATTTTGATATCGCTGTCTGTCCCTCCAACTTTGTCTATATTACTGCCAAGATATGTGTATGATTCTACATCTTGAATTGGTGTTTCTTCAAGTTCAACCCTGTTATCATTACCTGCATTTATTCTCATTATTTTTGTCTTTTCCCTGTGTATTTTCAGACCCAATTGCTGTGACCTCTCATCGAGTGTTTTCAATTTGTCCTGCATCTGATTACGGTTATGGGACAGAAGAGCCAAGTCATCAGCAAAATCCAGGTCATCCAACTGCTTAGTCAGAGTCCACTGGATTCCATTTCTGTTGTGTGTTGTCGATGATCTCATAACCCAATCTATTGCCAGCAAGAAAAGAAATGGGGACAAGAGGCATCCCTGTCGCACTCCTGTTCTTATCCCAAACGGTTCTGTAAGCTGTCCTTCGTGAAGAACTCTGCATGTCATGTCTTCATATGTTTTCTTTATTAAATTAATGATCTTCAGGGGAACTCCATAATGCCTCATCAATTTCCAAAGTGATTCTCTGTCTACACTGTCAAATGCCTTTTCGTAGTCCACAAATCCGATGTATAGTGGTGAATTCCATTCCAGACTTTGTTCAACTATTATTCTCAAAGTGGCTATCTGGTCTGTACATGATCTGTTTTTAATTCAAATACAGGAATTAATAAAATTTTTCACAAAATTTTTCCTGATAGTTCTATTGCCAGACAGTTTGTTCTGTCTGAAAGGAAAATTTTCTACCTGGCCTCTTTTGGACTGGCTCCATATTTCACCTCACTTCTTGAGAGCCAGCTTAGCAAGAACAGTTACATTGTTCTGTTTGATGAAAGCATGAACAAATCAATGCAGCGAAAGCAAATGGATTTCCATGTTTGTTTCTGGGATGTAAATGTGATAAAAACACATTATCTTACATCAAAGTTTCTTGAACATACTAGACCTCTTGACATGCAAACTGCATTTGATGATGCATGCTCATCATTAAATTTAGGGTATATGCTCCAACTGTCCATGGATGGACCTAATGTAAACTGGGCTTTTTATGACAAAATTAATGCGCTACTGAACCAGAACTATGGCATAGAACTAATGTTGGAAGCTGTGGGCTGCACAAAGTTCATGGTGCCACAACTGAATATATGGCCATTGATTTTTTTCAAACTTTTTTTCCCCGACACTGCCATAGATCTGACCACTGACGAAGTGAATAGGTACGGAGAAAATCACCTCGCTCTGCACACAGGCAGGAATATATTTCAAGCACTAACTGCCACAAAGTGGGGATTCAAACTATCTGCTCTCACTGATGCTAAAACATAATACGGCATGAAATTGAAAATTGATACTGGTAAGGAAAATTATGAAGGTTGTGTTGGGGCAACTTTCAGGGTTGTGAAAGATCTTCTTGATGGATAGGCAACAAGGGACATATTCTCTTCTGTGGTAGTTTTTATTCAGCCTTCAGCTTTATTTCAAGACCTGAAAGAAATTCAGATTGGTGCGTTTGGAACAGTAGCTGAAAATAGGAAGCACTTTCCTGAAGCACTGAAGAAAAAGGAACTCAAAACTGAAAAAGGCAAATCATCCTGTGTTTTGCGCGACAGAAGATAAGGCATGCCGACAGTCACCTGGCATGATACAAAAAGATTTAACCTTATATCTACTGTTCACCTACACCTCACGGTAGAAGGGGAACGACTAAGTAAGTAAGTCTACTGTTCACTCCAATGATAATATAAACAAGACAGTTAGAAAGACAAATTCTTTAGGGCAGAAGAATACAGCAAAAGTATGGGAGGTGTCAACCACTTCGGCCAACTAGTTGCAAGCTACCCCTACCCACACAGATCCTATTTTTATATAATTTCTTAGTTGAAACTGCCCTGGTCAATGGGCACATAACCTACAACACTGCCAACTCTGCAAAAAAGATCAGGATGTCAGTCTGACTCTTATTGAACCTGCTATTCATCGACACAATGTGACACCTTCAAAACCACAGGTCACAACAACACGACTTACTGAGCACCACTTCATTGATAAATATGAAAGGGCAAGGTACAAACCAGACTGTAAATTGTGTAAGGCTGCAGGGAACAGAAGCCAGACTTGCATGTACTGCCCAGATTGCAATGTATCCCTATGCCTGATACCCTGCTTCAAGTTATACCATACACTCGAGGATTAAACTCCGCCTAGGCCGGTCCCAAGCCCGGCTGAAAAAGGAGGAGGGCGGCCTGCATGGAGGCCGTAAGGAGGCAGCCCCTTCACCATGCAAAGGCACAACAGGCCAATCACCTGTTTGCTTTAACCTTTAGCACGCTACGGGCCACACATTGGGCCGAACGTAACCTATGTTCTCCATGCTGGAGGCCACATGTGTGGCCTTGCGGATATCATCGTTTCTAGCATTAGGACTTGTGTACACGTGATTTCAGCCCCGGATGTTAAGTTCTAATGTTATTTGCAAGAGAGTTAGCTTCCGTTTCCGATCTTAAAAAAGTGATGGCTGTATCCGCATTTATTTTTTGTAAATTTTTTAAATCAAAATGAATCGGCATCAACACGCGGCCATTTTCGCTCTAATTTTATTGGATTCTGACGCCATGCGGTGGGGATGAGATTTTTGTCTTTATAAGCGCTGATATCGGTTCTCAGAATATGTTTGATGGCCGAGATGGAAACGAAAGTAAAATGGCATTTCTAGTATATATAATTTTAGGGGTTACGATTAGGAATATCGGAAAGGTTTAGGATTACGGCCGAATGTCACTGCTGGCTAGGGAGTTTGTTGCTTTGCTACTGATGATGGGTGTAACGAAAAGATCGTCATTTGATTTGTATTAGTCTATTGGTCAAATGACTTTAATTGAGATGCAAGGGATATGGACTCTTCGTTTGTTGGTCATTTAAAAAAAAAAAAATTTTTAATTTTAAAATTAAAAAAAAAATTTTTTTATTTAAAAAAAAATTTTTTTCGTTTTTTTTTTCATCTTTCCTTTCCTCTCTTCCTATCACATCTAACATGTACACAAACAAATTTTATATCATCAGATTCATCATTCATTCATTTCTATACAGTCTAAAAATTAGAGCAATTGACCAAAAAACAAAACAACTATAGAATTTACAAGTCACCCACTATAAAAATGGGGCGTTGTGAAAAAGAATGCAGTGGTTGGGGAAGTTTTCTGAATTTTTATGCAGCGTGCTAAAGGTTAAAACATGATTACACGAACTAGAAGAGAGAAAACCGGACTGATTCTAAAGGCGACGAACTGGAACGAACTACGGACTACGACTTATGGAACATGGAACACAAGAAGTATAAATGGGAAAGAAGAGGAGCTGGGGGAAGAGATGAGGAAAGCAAAATTAGAAATCCTGGCTATAACGGAAACAAAGAAAAAGGGACAAGGAGTCATGGATCTCGATGGCAACACGCTGCTCTACAGTGGTGTACCCACGTCTGAAAGAGCTAAAGGGGGCGTGGGTTGCATTGTGGCCAAAAACCAGAAAGATAGTATCAAGGGATGGAACTTTGTCTCGAAGCGCATTATGGTTGTAAAACTAAAAGAAGGAGAAACCATAGTCAACCTGGTCATGGTGTATGGGCCAAATGAGGATGAGAGAGCAGAGGTCAAGAAGGTTTTCTTCGAGCTGCTTCAAAGGACAGTGGATGACTGCCTAGATGAAATTATCATGCTCGGAGATTTTAATGCCAGAGTTGGAAATGACCATGCTAGATGGGGTGGCGTTATCGGAAGATATGGAGAAGATACTCTCAATGACAATGGAAAGCGACTCCTTAGATTCTGCAGTGAGCAGAATCTGATCATTACAAACACAAAGTTCCCCCATAAGCGCATACATGTATACACTAGATGTGAACCAACAAAGAATGAGAAGTCAGTGATCGACTAAGCCATTGTTAGGAGGAGCTCATTCAAATATGTCCGGGATGCTAGAGTTTGGAGGGGGCCAGAGATTGGAAGTGATCACTATCTGCTTGCTTACAATCAAAAGAACAACTGAAAGAGTTGCTCAGCCTAGGAACTACCCAACATCACGCAAGAAACCAAGTAAACAAATGGAAGAAATGAGCATTAAGACCTACAAGCTGAGAGAGCCAGAAATTAAGACCAGATATCAGGGGCTTATTGCTGCAGCAGTGAGAAACACAGAAGAACAACCTGATGACTTGGAAACCCTCTGGCTTAAATTCAAGGACATCATAAAGACAGCTGCTGCAGAAGCATGTGGTGAAGTCCGACTTGGGAACAAGAGAAAGAGGACACCTTGGTGGACAGAGGAAGTCAAAGAGAAAATAAGAGAGAAGAAAATGGCATGGAAACAATACTTGGGAGCTAAAAACACAGCAGGACAAATAGAGAAATATAGAGAATATGTGATACTCAGAACAGAAGCAAAGAACAAGGTGCTAGCAGCAAAACAGAAGTCCTGGGAAGAATTTGGAGAAAAGCTAGAAAAAGATGCGCAAGAAAACCAGAAATTGTTCTATAAGACCCTAAAGAACATGAGGAAGGAAAAACAATGCCCTCTCAAATTTATAAAGGACAAGCAAGGCAAATTGCTTACTGCCCCGAAGGAAGTAATGGAAAGATGGAAAGAATATTTCTCAGAACTCCTTGGTGGTGAGCAAGGTCAAGCATCAGAAATGATAACCACTAGCACAGATGAGGAAACCAATGGTGATGAAGATGACATAAAGATGGAAGAACTGAAGGCAGCACTGGAGAAAATCAAGATGGGCAAAGCAGCAGGGCATGATGTTATAACACCAGAAATGGTTAAGTACATGGGAGCATCAGGCGACCTATTACTCTTAAGGGTCCTACAGGCAGCGTGGTGCAACAAGACCATACCAAAGGATTGGGAGATTGCCATCATAACACCAATTTTCAAAAAGGGTGACAATCGACAGTGCGGAAACCACAGAGGCATATCCCTTCTCAGTGTCCCTGGTAAAATCTACTCTAGAATCCTAGAGCAGAGACTCCGATGCCTAGCTGAGCCACAATTGGATGAGGTCCAGTGTGGATTCCGAGCAAACCGAAGTACTCAAGACCTAATCTTCACACTCAGACAGCTGAGTGAAAAGGCTCTTGAGTATAAGAGTGAGATCCATCTTTGTTTCATAGATCTGGAAAAGGCGTTTGACAGGGTCCCCTGGAGCAAACTTTGGGACTGTTTGGCAAGGAAGAACATTCCAGTACCTCTGATTCATGCTATACAGAGCTTCTAAAAGTCTTGCAGAAATTATGTGAGGACAGCAAACCATAAGTCAGAAGAGTTCAGGACCACCACTGGTGTAAGACAAGGTGTATCCTGTCACCTTATCTTTTCATACTCCTCATGGACGATGTTATCAATGCATGTAAGGAGAGAACAAGAAAGTGTTCAGTGGGGTACTGGAAGATGAGACAGGTATGTATTTCAGAGCTGGCATTTGCTGATGATGTTGCCCTGATTGCTAAATCAGAGGCACATCTCCAATCCAACCTGCAAGTATGGAAGGAAGAGCTGGAGAAGAGAGGGATGGTCATAAGCAGTTCTAAAACAAAATCCATGGTGATATCACGAGAAGAAAGAAGACATCAGATTAAGCTGGGAGAACAGGTCCTGGAGCAGGTCGACCACTTTAAATATCTCGGAGCTATTATAGACCGAAAGGGAGGCATCAAAGAAGAGTTGGCCACTCGAAAAGCTGCAGCTGGGAGACTTTTTCAGGCCATAAATCAAGGATTCCTCAGCAAGAGAGAGGTTGGTAAGAAAACGAAGATGGCTGTATACCGCTCCACCTATGTCCCAGTCTTGACATATGGATGCGAGTCATGGGCAATGACTACAACCCACAAAAGCCAGATCCAAACCTCAGAAATGAGGTATCCGAGGAAGGTGGTTGAAGTAACAAGAAGAGACATGGTCCGCAACCAGACGATACATCAAGGCCTAAAATCCCACCCCCTGCAGACCCAAGTAGAACAGTCCCAACTAAGATGGTTTGGCCATGTCTGCAGAATTGGAGAAGATCGGCTACCACGACAAGCATGGGAAACAAAGAGCCAGGGATCCAGACCCCCAGGACGACCCAGAGTTCGCTGGGAGGACAACATTAGACAATCTTTGAAGGACCGAGGACTAGAATGGAACCAGGCCAGGAGGAAGACAGCCGATAGGATAGTCTGGCGCTCTCTCTTCCAAAACTCTACACCTCACGGTAGAAGGGGAATGATTAAGTAAGTAAGTAAGTCGAGGATTATCAACGATCCAGACAAAGACTCTTGTAGAGGCCTACAGCTACAACTTCAACCCCAGTTAATGAAGGAAGCAGCTCAGACTCCAACTAGAGGTACTTAACTACTCAAACATTCACAAACTCTCATTGTCAGATGCCACAGACACAGAATACATTCAAAACAGACAAATTCAAAAATTAAATTTTTTTTTGCATTTTATTCACAATTTTTGTTATCCTTTTATGTTGAAATATGTGGTTAATCATTAAATCAATACATCAAGCTTATTTTATTCATTGCCATCCATGTCCCTAACATTTTATTGCACTGACATTGAACAAATTCACTATAAAGTGGAAAAAGATCATGTTTTTCAAACATCTCCTGAAATTTCTATAATTAGCCACACAAATTTGCATAAAATATGTTTTTCGGATGTGACAACCTGTGAGAAGTTACTGTGATTTTGTTTTTCAGCGGGCCCCATTCTTTTTCCCTATGTAATTATTTACGTTGCTATGAGCCCATTCTTCTTCTCCCTGTAATTATTTGAGTTTAGTCTTCTTCTCTTGGTAATTAATTGCGTTTTTCATGAGGGATTACTGTAGGTTTATTTTATACTCGCACCAGTTTTCTTTTCTCTAATGTAATTGCGATCACGTAGTCTCATTTTTTGTGTGTAAATAATCGCAGTCATTTTAGTGTATCAGACGCTTGAGTATTTATTAGGCTGGGTGAAAATTTTCCGACGTTAAAAACCACCTACCCAGGTTTAGACGGGGGTGGGTGCGCGAAAGCACTACCCAGGTACGTAAAAACTTACGTTAAAACGAATCCAAGTTGATTCTGCTCACGCAAACTGTAGTAGGTGATATAACGTTATGCAATTCTTTTCGCGCGCAAGCAGAATAACCATGAGTCATGTAGTTGTTGCGATATTATTGGCGGGTTTCAATAGTTTATTAAATGCAGCGAGATTATTGGTCTAAGAACAAAGCCACGCGATGACTCACTCATAGCGTGGGGCGGTTGCATCAGATTTTTGTACGATAAATAACAGAATAAATCTAGTAGCGGCCTCTTTGTTTCCAGAAATTATCAACCGTGAATCTTCGTCATATATCGCTTGCTCAAGCTAGAGATATTCGATATTGGCATTTGTTTTCACGGCACACAGAGAGGGGTGCAAATTCGCCTTACAGCTTGCCAAGATATTTGGCCATTCTCAATAGTATAAGGGTTGAAGCATCGCCAGAGGTGAAGGAAAATTGGTGATGCGGTGGTTACCAGCGCCAAGTACATCTGCACCAGTAGAAGATCGCAGTTCCCTTGCAGCGAAGCCCCATGCTTCAGCGGGAACAAGGCCATCTTTAATAAATCCAGAGCTCGTAGCTCGTTATACCACTCCAAAGAGGCTCGTAGCCTGGAGGTTGGGTTTGTGTAAATTCGGCCATAATAAAGCCGATGGTCCTAAACCCGAAGAGGGGTAACAGGGCATTTGAATTAAGTTTCGTCAGCAGTGAAGCCTCTTCGTTCCGAGTCAAGTCATAACTACCAAAGTCATCAACAGCAATATTCGAGGGAGGAGATAGGGTTAACATTCCTTCCGAATGCTTTAGAGAGGAGAGACAGAAGTATAGAGTCAGAGAGTCAGAACAGAAACAGAGGAGAGACAGAATTTTATGAAGTTATATAGTCAGAGCAAAGGACAGCCTCTGAAGTTGCACTGAAGAAGGCTGTTATTAAATCAGTGCTTGTGTGTAGCAGTGTAGGGCTTTAGCAAGTGCGTTTAGATGGTGTGTAGACTGTTAGTTAGGTCTTCAGCCGGACAGTGGTGTTAGATTATTTTCTTTAAATTAGTGATAAGATAGTTAGGAGTGGTGGCTCTAAAGTTAGAGACCCCACCGAGTAAATTCTTTTTGTTTAATCCTTGACTTTCTTCCCTGCAGGTTGAAGGGGAGGGTGACATTGTGGGTTTACATATTATCAATCATTCTAATTGTTTTGTTATTTTCAGGTGTGCGACCACGCACAATATTTATTTTTGATATGTAATTTATTTTATTGTGTAAATAAACTATAAACTGTATACTGGATCAGTCTTTCTAAAACTATACTGTACGTATATGTTGTCTGTATAGTTGTGTCTGTGGACTTTAGTGAAACCTTATCTCGTTTATTGGTAGTCAGAGGTGGTGAGTCTATAGCTATCAAATAGTCGTGAGTGGCGAGGGAGAGTCAATCTAGGTTCTCACCCTCGGAGCCAATAGCCTCATCTTTCCACATTCACTGTCATTCTCATCTAAAATCTATCTTCTCAGTCTTTCTCATACTAGTGTCTTGTCTATACACTCAGACAAACTCTAGACTTAAATCCACTTCGCGACACAACCATTTACAAAGGTGCTCTGAAAATGTCAAAGGCCTATGTCTGTTTTTCAATTTTTTATGAATTTTCAAAAAAAAAAGTTATTTTTTTTTAAATCTGCTAACACCCTTGGTAATGGGAGACAGTAATGCTCCATATTGCTGGTCAGCTAAGCAATAATTGTATCTGAGAAAATTAGATGAGGAAAATATTAGAATTTCCCATCCTTGAAAATCATGTGCTTGGACCTGGAAAAGGTTGGAAAATGCTTGAAGAAATTTACTATGAACCCTGGATAAATCACTTCTTCTTCTTCGATCCTTAACCACCGACCGTCAAAGCAGTCAGTGGCCATCACGCCTAGTGGCGTCTTGTAGGGCAACAACAAATTGATTCCACTTTGCACGGTCGGTGGCCATCCTTCGTACAGTGCCCCAACTCTGGTTTATTCTTTGCATCTCAGCCTCCACAGTCCTCCGCCAAGTTGTTTTTGGTCGGCCTCTCTTTCGCTTTCCTTCAGGGGTCCAAAACATAGCTGTTCTTGTGATGGCATCGGGGTCTCTTCTGAGGACATGACCAACCCAGCTCCAGCGTCTGCCAGCTATGATGGTGTGCATGTCCTCTTGCTTGCTACGAGTAAGCAGATCTTGGTTGGTAATGGTATTCGGCCAAAAGATGCGGTGAATTTTTCTTAGGCATGTTGTGTGAAAAGAGGACAATTTTGACATTTCCTTCTCTGTGACTCTCCAGCATTCCACACCATAGAGAAGCACAGAAAGCACGCAACTCTGGTATAATCTTAATTTTGTGCTTGTGCTGTATTGGGAGGACTTCCAGATGTTATTTAGGCTAAAGAAGGCTGTTCTTGCCTTATTCATTCTGATGTTGTGTCTTTGCCTGCCCCACCGTCTGGTGTTACTATGCTTCCTAGGTATGTGAAGGTATCTGTCTGTACCAGTTGCTGATTCCTTACTGATATGGGCTCAGGGTTGCTCACATTGAGCGTCATGACCTCAGACTTCTTTAAATTGATAGGATAGATAACAGGGAGTGATTTTTTAGATCTCTTAGTGACAGAGGAAGAAAAGAGAAAGAAATCTTAAAGCTAGAAAAATTTTGAACTAGCCCCCCCATGCTGGCATTTAAAAGTGTGGTATCTCCAGAACTATAGTGCTTTTTTCTCATTCCCAATGAAAACTCATGAGCTAACCTACAAGAATTCACTTTAATCATGAACTACAAGAGAAAGTATCATTTCTATGTAGTGAAGTTAACATTTGGTAAAATGTAATTTAGTTTGAATTTTCCACTACTCTCTTGATGGAATTGTGACAAGAAATTGTCTGGCAGAGATAAAAGATACACATAGACTGCATTTATTCCAAATACTGTGAACACAGATATGATTTTGTTAATGTAGATCATTAGAGAACTCTGTGCTGATCCCCACAACTTATGGGTTTCCGGCTGCTGATTTGGATAATGTTTATGTAGTGATCTGTCATTGCCGAAAGCAGATTTTGGTTGACAGACTCATGACTTGTATAACTTCTTTATATGTGACTGGCTTTGTATAACATCTTTATATGTGATGCCTTGTATAACATTTTTATATGTGACTGGCATTTGCTCATTATAGACTTGGTTAGCAGTAAAGGACTTGAGTGAATGTTCGTATTTGTCCCCTTATAACTGTTCCATTTTATTTGTTATGGTAATTATCATTTCTTGTCATGCTTATTTCTATAAGTTATGAATTAGGCTTACTTGTTTTGGTCACATTGTCATTTTTACTGCAGGAAAGAGTCATCAAGTGCATACTGAAAAACATTGATTGTTGTTTTTGTTGATATTTTGTTGTTTTGAATATTTCCCTTTCTTTGTGATATTTATCCTTACCAGTAAATTCATTTCTGTTTTTGTTTTGTAATTTTTAAAAAAATTTTGTTTTAACAGACAGCTGAGCCGTCATCTTGTAGGACTGTGGGTCACAGGTCATCCGACTGCCATGGGTCTTCTAAAAAGGATATTGGTGTGTCTTTCAATAGTCCATTTGTTTGCAGACATTTTCCATGGTTATATTATATTTCAATGAAGCATTCAGTATTGATAACATGTAGAGCATTTAGATTACATCATGTGTGGAGCAATTTATACTTGTTCTGTAGGGCACAAAGTTGATATTATCATATTTGTGGGATTCAGATTTAAATTTCAAATGTGGAGCATTAGCTTTTTGAAACCTAAGGAGCATCTAGCTTAATGTAAGTGAATAATTTTGTTGACAGTTTGTGAAAGAATTGGGAAGTACTTGCAAACTAATGAAAAAACTTTGAAATTAGTGTCAAGTAGGAGGAGTAGTAAGAATAATATTAATAATAATCGTTAACTCAAATGTTAAGTCAGTCCTACTGTATGGCTCTGAAACCTGGAGAACAACAGAAACAACAACCAAAAAGTTGCAGACATCATAAATGGCTGTTTACATAGACTAGAACGGTTGAAGGGGTACGGCTAGGTCACCAATGTGGAACTGCTGACAAGAACCAGACAGGTGTCACTGGAACAAAAGCTGAGAAGAAGACGCTGGCCTGGAGTAGGAGACACATTGAGGAAATCTGTTGATAGCATTACTAAGCAGTCCTTATTCTGGAATCCCCAGGGTAAGAGAAGTGGAGGTACACCAAAGAATACGCGGAGAAGAGAACTGGAGGCCAAGAAAGACCTTAAGCTGATGACACATGACAGGAGGACTTGACATGTGTTTGTTGAAGGCCTTTGCTCCTTGAGGAGCTGAAAGATATTGAATGAAGGTAATAAGTGTTTACTTAAATTACTTAAATAAATGACAGAAAATGTGTGAAGAAAACAAGCCATATAAGTGCTCATTTTCATGACCTCATCTGTCTTTTGTTTCACCAGCCCACTGGACTCTTGTTGTACCTGGACTCGCCTGACGATGTTCCTGTCACAGAGACAGACAGACTTCATATACGCGACAATGTCAAATTAGCACAGGTACCAGTGTGCAGTTATGTGGTAGAATGGTGCTGTCTCACCTGTGTGTTTTGTAGAACCTGTTAAGGAGTAAAGAATAGGATCAATACACATCTCCAAACATCTTGTAGCTGACTAAGGAGAGTTGTGCTTGGGGCTAGTGATGTTATCATGTACAGAAAAACACAGCTACAGAAACCACCATTATAAGACCACAAGAAGTAATTGGTGCAGGCTTTCATAAAAAAATAACATTGGTATTAATCTCTACAGAGAAAATACTGATGATGATCTCTTCAAAATAATAGTGACATTTATCTCTCCAGAAACAAATAGTCATAGAAATCTTCTCCAGAAAATAAAAATGTTGACGAGAATGTTTATTTTTCTTCTTAAAAAATATTGACAGTTGTCTCTCCTGAAAAAAACAAAAAGATGACAGAAATCTCTCCAGAGAATTCTGTCACTAGCTTTCTCTAATCCTCTTTTTCTCTTGCTATTCTTTTCTGAGTTCTAATAATGTATTTATCCTTGCACATATTTCTATATTTGTCCTTTGGTTCACATATTGGTTTTCACATTTATGCTCATGTATTTTTTTTTTTTTTAAACCAGGATCACTTTAACAAGACTAAACGTAACCAACAGTTGCTTTTATTAGAGAAGAAAATAGACAACTTACTACAGCACTGGAGAGCTCGCATAGGTCTGGATAATAAGCAGGTAGTGTGGATTTGGTGTCATTAAACTTAACGCAGATGTTCAATGACACTAAAATATTCACATGTGTTTGTAAAAACTGTCAGGCCGTCTTAATAATACAAGAACTTTGACAACAGTTAATTATTTTTTTAGCATAGCAAAAATAAGTTCAGTTGCTTATAAATGTTTAATGTGTGAAGGGTTTCTTTTAAATGTTATACTGGTTGACTGTCAGCTCTGAGTATATGTGCCCTTTTTTTTCTTCTCATTGTCAGGTCATAGGACTCATATGGACAATGAATAAGCAGTTAGATGAAAGAATTGAGGCACTTGAGATGTGAATATGTAGAAGAATGGGGCACATCTTGTGGAAAGAGAAGAAAATCAGTAAAGAAGTCCTAGAAAAGCTTGGAATCTTCATTAAGCGAATTACATTGCACTGTTTTGTTAAGCCAGTGGCCATTGCACCTGATTTCAAAATGATTTCTGTCGGGTTGCCTTCTTTAGCCTTTGACTGTCCTCGACCAGCCAGCAAGGCAGTAGGTGTGTGTCTCACTTTTTCTGGTCCCTACCCATCAAACCTGTCTGGCTTAGGAGACCCTGCTGGTAGCTGTGCAACTGCTGGAATAGCTTACTTACTTAGTCGTTCACCTTCTACCGTGAGGTGTAGAGGTGCTGGAATAGCTCTTAGGGTAATAGGGGACACACAAGCTCCTCTGACACAGCAAGGTGGAGATACAAGAGAGGGAAGGGAAGCTAGGAATGTAAAGAGAAATGATGACTGAGAACAAAGTCAGACAGATAAAATATTTTGGTCACATAAAAGGACATAATGCCCAGCTGCTGAGAACCATAATGGAAGGAAGAGTTGAAGACAAATGTGCAAGAGTAAGACAGCATTCCAAATGAGAAGGTAACATCAAGAGATGGACAGGAAAGAGTCTTATGAGATTGTACCATCAAAATAACTGTAATCCATCGCAGCCGACCTTCAATGCAAAGATGACAGTTGGTCTGGTCAGACCAGACCGGAACTCATACATTGTAGTCACAGATGTTACAGTCAATAAGGTTTCTTACTTTGAATAGACAGTCATAAGCTTAAAGTACTTTTATAGACAACCACAGGCAGATTTTTTTTTTCTGTGCATCACAAACTCAGTCTTCTTCTGCGTTCAGTTTGTAGTCATGCTAAATCTGCAGGCCTTTTGCCAGGACGAAGTCCGCAGTCTTTTCCGCGTGGCAGCTCCATAGCTTCTGCCTGAGCTCAGCACCCATTGGCTAGGTTAGGTGTTGTGGGTCATCATGGGTTGGGCAGTTTTGGAGAATGTGTTCAGGGGTCTGGATTCCCGTTCCGCATGGATATTCATTCGTATGAGATATCCTGAGGTGATAGAGGTGGCTTAGTAATCTGCAGTGGCCAGTTCTCAGTCGGAAAATGATGTTCTGCTGGTGTCAATTAAGCTGGTGGATTGGGTCATATCTGTTGTATATATCACTTTCCTTCTGTTGGCATTTGTGCTTGTTATGGATGATGTTCTAAAACAGGTCAATAGATTCAAATACCTGGGCGCATCAATAACAACGGATGGAAGATGCATCTCACAAGTGAAGAGCAGTATAGCTCAGGCAAAGATAGCATTCTATAACATGAAGAGTATTTTATGCAACAGGTCTTTGTAAATTAAAATAAGAAAGAGAGTTCTTCAGTGTTATTTAGAACCAATCTTGATGAATGGGAGTGAGTCATGGACAGTTAGTAAACAAATAGAGAAAGAACTAGAGACCACAGAGATGTGGTTTTACAGAAGAATGTTAAAAATACCATGGACCGCCAAAAAGAGTAATGAGGGTGTCCAGAAAAAGGCCAGTGCACAAAGAAAACTTATTTCACAAGTTAGAAAGAAGCAATGCACTTTTTTGGTCATGTTATAAGAAGAAGAAAGATGGAATATATCATAACAACAGGTAAGATTGAAGGAAAAAGAGACAGAGGAAGAGAAAGAGAGCAAATACTGGACAATTTGACATTGTGGCATGGAAGGAGATCAACAAAAGAATTGATAAATTGTACTGGAGACAGGAAGTTTTGGAGAGACTTGATCTCCTATGCAACTAAGCATGGTATTTGAAGATGAAGAAGTGGATGATGGTTTTAGCTTCTTGATAGAGCAATGGGTGGCTGAATTATTCCATATTACTGCCACTTCTAGATAAAGCATCTGCTCTCTCATTTCCAATGATTTTACAATGGGAGGATAACCACTGAAGGGTAATGGTTGATGACTTTTGGATGATGTTAAGCTCAGATCTGATCTCATGCATCATGTTTTCACTTCTGGTGCTCTGTATTGATTCCAGTAGTGATCTAGTCAATAAAGATTACTATTTTATCTGCTGGCATTGTTCTGCTCTGTTGAGGATTCTCAAAGTTTGCAGTAATGCCATCTACCCTGAATTGGAGCAGATCTTTTCAGTTGTGAAGGCGTTTCTCATTTATGAATCTGATAAAAATGCCCCCTCCACCATTCTTTACTGTCCCCTCTACGGATCCATCTGAGTATATGTGTGTCCACTCCTTGGGGTTGTGCTTTTTCTTCAGTCATCTCCGAAGCCAAAGTTTTTAGTTTTGGGGCTGTTCATGTGGTCTTTCTTATTTCAGGGACTTCTGTGATGATAGATGTATTTTCATGGCAGTAGTTTGGCTCTTCATAAGCAATTAACATTCCATTTTGGTAGGTTGTTTTGGGAAGAGGTCTTCATGACATTGTTTCCTTTTGTTTTGAGATATGAAAGAAGCTGGTTCTCTTCAGCCTGTTTTTTTGTCAAGCTATGGAGTTTGGTGTGCATTTGATGATTTGGCAATGCGTAGTAGCTTCTCACTGTGAGCAAACACCTTTTCCTTAAGTCTGTCGTCAAGGGGGTAAATATTGGTTTATCTCTCCATTGCCTGGACTGGCGTGGTCTTCACCCCTTCAGTGATTAGTCTGAGGCCTGCATTTTGCACTTTTGCTTGACATTCTGAGTTTGTTTTTGATTACGTGGCCCAGGCTGACATGCTACATTCAATTACAGGCCTCACTGTGCCTGCATAGACTTTTTTAAGAATGCTGGTATTTGCCCCCCAACTTTTGTCGACCAATTTCTTCATAAGGGAAAGCTCTCTTTTCTACTGCTTTTAGGTGTGGATTCCAGGTGAGTCTCTTATCAAACTTAACTGCAAGGTATGTTGGGTTTCCCTCATATGGAAGTTCACTTCCATTTATTTGCAATTTGACCATTTCTTAGAGATTTGACAAGCTCTGTGCATTTAGCATGAACTTCTCATTTTGTTCACAAAGTTGAGATACTTAATTTGGTCAATACAATCATGAACTTTATCACATGCTTCACAGTGTTGAAAGTCACAAATTAAAACTCTGTTTAATCTGAAGCCTTAACTAGAACAGGCAGTGTTTATGTTACAAAAACGTAGTTATACTTGATTTGATTTTATTAATTATTTTTTCCAGCCACAAAATGAGAAACCAATAGTCCTGAGAAAAAGAAGACAAAGGATAAAAAGTGAAGGAAACTGGCCACTTTTTTATTATCATTTCAACCAGGTAAGAGGGAGCAGGAATTGTGCTAGGAAATAGACGGGGAAAAGAGTTAGAGGGTTTGAGAAAGATAGAATTCATAGAATGGAAAGGACTAGAACAAAGTTGTATGTACTAGAAGAACTTCATTGACAGAGGAAGGGAGGTCCTTTACAATGGCAAAAGATAGAATTGATGGAACGGAAGGGACTAAAACAAATGCTGTGTACTAGAAGAATTCCATTGATAGAGGAAAGGAGATGCTTTAGAATGACATCTAGGAATCTGAAGACGCAGCATTAATTAATTAATTTTTGGTGTGACATGTTGAAATAAATAGCATTCTGGAAGGTAAAGTTATTGGTAACAATAGAAAGATCTCATTGCAACGTCCCCACAAATGAAGGGGCTGACAGACTGGCAAAGGAAGGGGGAAACCTACCTCAACTTGACACAAGCATAACTTATGAAGAGGCCAAGAGTCTTATTAAGCGGCAGATGCAGGAGAAAGTGGGAAGCAGAACATCCAGGCCACCAAAAAATATCAACTCAGCAGAAGTGAACAAGTTTTAATCGTCAGACTTTGCACAGGTCACAACAGATTGGGAAACCATCTATTCAACCAGTTAAAGATAGGAACTACTGATGAAATGACTACTGAACATCTGCTTCAGAGGTGCCCAACATATGAGGAACAGAGAAAGCGCATGTGGCCATCACCAGTACCATTCCTACAGAAGCTCTATGGAGAAATCAACAGCCTTAAGCTGACCACTGCTTTCTTTGAACATTTTTTCAACTTGACGTCTGAGGGTGAATGAAGAAGAAGAAGATAAGAAAGATCTAAGACCTTTGCCACGTGAAAGAATATCATATCATATATCATATCATAACCCTCCACTCCCAGAGGAGCATAGGCCTTCAACAAACACATGCCAAGTCCTCCTGTCACATGCCATCATCTCAAGTTCTTTCCACGTTCTCCTCATCATTTTCACCTCTGTTTCCAGCTCTCTTCTCCATGTGCTTCTTGGTCTACCTCTGCCTCTCTTGCCCTGGGGGTTCCAGAACAAGGACTGCCTTGTAATGCTATCAACAGGTTTTCTCAGTGTGTGTCCTGTCCATCGCCATCGTCTTCTTCTCATCTCTTTTTCCACTGGCACTTGTCTAGTTCTTGTCCTCAGCTCCACGTTGGTAACCTTGTCATACCATTTTAATCCCTCTATTCTACGCAAGCACCCATTGATGAAAGTACGTGAAAGAATAAGTAGTGTTATTTAGAGAAACACCAAGTATGGTTGTTTAAGTGTGACCTCAGATCTGTGGAATGACAAACTCTGAAAAATTCAGCGTCACTTTGACATTTCAGAATAAAATTATTTATTCAGTTTTTGAAGCCTAAATTTGTATCTGGGCTTGGTTGAAAGTCCAGTAAATATAGGGCTGTCATGTCGAAGGTCTTATCTTGCCATCAGTTTGGTCCATAAAACACTTTCAGGTGTATTTAAGAGCATTGTATTTTACATATTTAACTATACCTTTTGATAGCAAGGAAGCTGAAGTATCATAAAATAAACTCATTTATTACCCTTCAGTTCCTCAAGGAGGATAGATCTTCCAAAAACTTGTGCCAGGTCCTACTGCCCCGTTGCCATCAGAATGTCTTTTCTTGTCTTCCTCATCCCTTTCTTTCCGGTCTCCAGTTGTCTTCTCCATGAGTGTGTACATCTTAGCCTGTGTCTCCAGTTGTCTTCTCCATGAGTGTGTACATCTTAGCCTGTGTCTCCATTTGTCTTCTCCATGAGTGTGTACATCTTAGCCTGTGTCTCCAGTTCTCTTCTCCATGAGTGTGTACATCTTAGCCTGTGTCTCCATTTGTCTTCTCCATGAGTGTGTACATCTTAGCCTGTGTCTCCAGTTGTCTTCTCCATGAGTGTGTACATCTTAGCCTGTGTCTCCATTTGTCTTCTCCATGAGTGTGTACATCTTAGCCTGTGTCTCCAGTTCTCTTCTCCATGAGTGTGTACATCTTAGCCTGTGTCTCCAGTTGTCTTCTCCATGAGTGTGTACATCTTAGCCTGTGTCTCCATTTGTCTTCTCCATGAGTGTGTACATCTTAGCCTGTGTCTCCAGTTGTCTTCTCCATGAGTGTGTACATCTTAGCCTGTGTCTCCAGTTGTCTTCTCCATGCATTTTTCAGTCTCCCTGTACCTTTCTTACCCTGAGGATTCCAGAACAAGGACTGTCTTGTAATGCTATCAACATGTGTGTCCTGTTTGTTATGTGCATATCTTGGTCTCTTGGTTGAAGTAATAAGCAGAGACAAGGTCCACAACCAGAGGATATGTCATGGCCTAAAGATCAAACCCCAGCAGACCCAAGTAGAACAGTCCCAACTAAGATGGTTTGGCCATGTCTGCAGAATGGCAAGTATGGGAGAGTAAGAGATAGGGATCCAGACCTCTAGGACGACCCAGAGTTCGCTGGGAGGACAACATTAGACAATCTCTGAAGCACCAAGACTAGAATGGAACCAGGCCAGGAGGAAGGCGTTGGGTGGGGGAGGAGGTTGTTTCAGCAAATGCAGTCCTGCTATCATTTTGGTATAATCTGCTATCAATAAACATAATGTTAATTCTTCTTCTTCTTCTTCCTTGTTCTCCCTCAGACTTCTACGTTAATGACTCTAATAAAGGCAGTAGCCAACTCAAGGTTCCTGACATCTCCAAACAGTTTTTCGTTGAGAGAAGTGAGTTGTTGCCATATGCTGAGGCAAGGGGTCTGGCACTCCAAATCCCACCTGGCGGGTCCTCTTGGGTCGAACACCACCTCTTCGAGTCATATTAGCATCAGTCATCATAAGACAGTTTGCGTTGCACTATGTTTTGCACCTTGCATGCATTTATATGAAGGCTGATTCCCTACCTTTTGTTTTTTTGTCTCGACTTCCTTGCAGTTCTGCTACACTATATAACTGGTCTGTACTTGACTGGTGACTACAAAAATGTAGAAAACTTGTAACGACAAAAATTAAGCAGCCATCTTGGCCGGAAGTCAGAATTAGTTCTAAAGTTAATAATATGTATTGTATCTATTTGCAGTAATGGGATAAAATGTATTGTATCTATTTACATAATGGTCAGTTAGTAACATTTGTCATACCTGTTCACAACAAGGGTGCTTTACTAACTTTTACCTGATAATTACATGTTGTTATTTGTTGCTGCTACAACCAGGACCATGCCAAACCTAATCTAATATGGAACTACAAGACAAGAGAGGAACTGAGAGAGTGCCTGGAAAATGAGATAAGAGCTTTCAATGTGGACAAGGAGCTGGGAGCCACATTCATTGTGGGCTGGAACCACACAGAGTTTGAGGTCCCTTACAACTGCCTAGCAGAAGAGATCAAAATTGGTAAGCAGAATTTTACATTGTTTGCTACACTTGGTTTTAAGTAAGCCCATCATTTGAAGAATATATACAGACAAGCAGGTTTATTGAGGCATATGTCTGGGAATATGATGCGAGATATTTTACTTAACATTTGTTGTTGTTGTGGTGTTATACAGTAGGATGATGCTGTTATGTAAACAATACGTTATCACTCTTACTATTATATGTGATGCTCTGTGTAGTTCCCAGAAGTCTCTGAAGACGCAAAGAAAGAATAGAACTACTGCACCCTCAGGTACAGGGAAGCAAATATAAAGCTGTGGGTGGGGGCTGGTAATCTGATCATGTTAAACAAATTGTCACAGAAACCACTGCTGCAGAAGAATGTGACTGCTTGATGCAGGCCTGCTTCTTGCAAGAGACCATCTGCAGTGGTGGAAACGAATCTCTGTAAGGAGCGCAAAGGAAAATACTGATAGACCGCACTTTTCTGTAACAAAGACTGTGATTTTTACTGGTGGACTGCACTATTCTGTAACAAAGACTGTGATTTTTACTGGTGGACTGCACTATTCTATAACAAAGACTGATTTTTACTTGTAGACCACACTATTCTGTAACAAAGACTGATTTTTAATGGTAGACTGCACTATTCTGTAACAAAGACTGTGATTTTTACTTGTAGACCTCACTATTCTATAACAAAGACTATGATTTGATTTTCACTGGTAGACCGCACTATCCTGCATCAGAAAATTTGTGTCTTTTAAGATTGATAAATATTTATTTTGTTACTTTGTGATGTCTAGGGGATTATTATCTGCGGCTGTTGCTGGAGGAAGATGAAGATGAGGCCACAGAGGAAACCAGTGCCATAAAAAAATCGTAAGTAACTGCCAGTCTTTTGATTTACAAGTATCCTTGAAGTTTTTTCAGAACTTTCATGTGTAAATGTGTGATGAAGAAATTAAAAATGTTGACAGAGATCAATATTAGACAAATAACATATTTTGGATATAAAAACAAACTTACAATTTGTTTGAATACTAGTTTAACTCTTATAATTGGGGCTGATTTTCCTAGGAACTTGTAACGGGAGGCCAGTTTTCAGGGCCTGTAGATAAGAACTAAGTTTTTGTTTTGTTTTGTCCCAATTTAATATTGTATCAATCCTTATTCAAGTTCCTTTACAACTATATCTAACATTACCATACTTTTTAAAAAAAGTTGGAAAGAACCATTCCTCAAATGTTAGCACTAAATGAAAACTCAAAGTGAGAGAAAATTCCTTGCTTCGGGCATAGGGAAACCTACTATGGTACTTTAAGGCTGATAATGGGATGACATTACCATGGGTAAACATAGTGGTAAGGTCATTACAGTAGTTTATATAGTTTTAAGTCGTCAATAGTTATTTCTGTAACGTTTAATCACCAGCAGTGATCCATGTAGAGCAAGTTATAGTGGTCCACATAATGTTACATGGTAAATAAGCATTGATCTACACAGTGTTAAATTATTGTGGGTTACATAACGTTACACCACATCAATTTTATAAGGTTTTCCCAAGTATGTTTTTTTTTAAAAATCCTGTTTTGTGCTTCATTCATTTTTCTTTCTGCTCCTTACGGAGCATAGAACCACAATTGCAGCGGGTCTCGTTGCTGGAAACCTACACTTAGCATTCATCCTTGTAGTAGTGGTTTCTGTAACAATTTGTTTGACATGGTGAGGTTGCCAACCTCATGCGCAACCTCATCTTATAGTGGCCTTGTACGACATGCATGATGGAGCAGTAGTCATATTCTATCTTTGTCACATCAAAGACCCGCTGGGAATTACGCAGGGCTGTTTGTGCTTAGCAAATGAAGAAATATGTGATACAAAAGTAGGCCTGTACTCCTCATGCAGCGAAGATTACTGAATACTTGGGAAGGCATACGAGGCTCCAAATGTCATTTCCAGTCCTGATTTGTAAGTTATTGTTTGACATTTACCTGATATCTTTGTCTTCCTAGATATGAATTCTTCAACGACCTCTACCACCGGTTTCTGCTGACCCCTAAAGTGAATATGAAGTGCATGTGCTTACAAGCCATGGCCATAGTTTATGGAAGATGTCATGAAGAGATTGGTGCTTTCAATGACACCCGCTACATTGTGGGTATGCTGGAAAGAGTAAGTTGATGATATTTTTGAGATTTATTGGAAAGCATGACTTCTAATCGTAAGAATAGGAGTGCTACTTCCTAAAGCATGTTGTAAAGTGCAACTAATATGAGGCTGTGCAATGAGGCTGGCAACTTCATTGTGTAATACAAATTGCCAATTGCTTCAGGAACTACTGCTGCAAGAGTTGTGCTCTGGTGTAGGCTTCCTAAAGGAGGCCGTCTGTAGTGGTGGCTTGTGCTTTGTAAGGAGCTGATGATGATGATGATGAATCAGGGGATATTTTGTAGGATTGTTAGTAACACTTGAGTTGTTTGTATGCTTTGAACATTCTCAGAAGGATGAATTGGTTATACAGGGGGTGTCCTTAAAATTACGAGTGATAAAATAAATGATACTCGAGTATAACACAGGAAAAGTTACAACCAAGGTTTTGATCAGTGACATGAAATGTGAGAACAGCACTAAATGTTAGCAACCAGGTAACCCGATTAAAGAAAATAAGAAAGAAAACATAAAACTAAGACAGGATATGGATCTCATTAAAGTAATCTCCGTGTGCATATGAATGATGTAGGAATGCTGTTAAAGGTAAGGTTATGTTACTTTGGATATGCTGGGGAAGAGTTGGGGTTACAGTGTCTGTGCTGGGAAGGATAAGTTGGGGTTACAGTGTCTGTGCTGGGAAGGATGAGTGTGTGGCATAATGGGTACACTGGAAAGAGTGAATTTAAACTATATAAGCCTATCGGACATAGTTACATGATGGTAGCCTGCTGGGAAGGCTACCTCGGCAGCTCATTTTTGGCCAATTAGTTACTTTCCTTGTTCACAAAGATGTTCATGCCAGTGATCACACATTGTCATTCATCACATAGGAGTTCAAAAAATAGAAAACAGTAACCAAATTTGGCTTCTGGTGTTACAAGGAACTTTTTTTTGTTTCTCAGATTCTACCATTTCAGACAGGCCAGTTTTAGAACATTTCAGCAACCAAAATAAATGGCTGATGTTGTGACTTATGCAAAGTGTGAATGTTGAGTTTCTGTTTTTGGATTTTAAATAATGGTGTGAATTTGTAAACTATGTGCAGACATAGTAAAGAATGTCTAGGTGTAAAATGTTTTAGTTAGAGGCTGTTAAGCTCCTGATTGATAGAGTGGTTAGAGCACTTGCTTTTCATGGCAGAGTTACAAGATTCTGAGTTTAAAACCTGGTAGCGTCATAGGTGTAAATGTGCACCTGACTACTCTGGAGTTGGGGAAAGCAAAGGCAGCAAGGAAAAGAACTGGTCACATCATCTCTTAAAGCTGGACCTATTATAGTAAAGTCTTTGATACTTGACTCCCCTATGACAGTATTTGCTATGGGACTACATTTACCTTTTACCTTTAGAGACTGGAGTTGAGATATCTAACACTCTGTAGTTTAAGAAATGTATTGATGCTTTCACTTTTTGAATGTCAGTGATGTCCCTGTATTGTGTTGTACATATCTGGCTTGAAAATTTGATAATACAGGTATACCTCGGAGACATTGCGGGTTCGGTTCCAGACCACCGCAATAAAGCGAATATCGCAATAAAGTGGCTCACACCCATTTTTTGGCATCCCAGTGCATATGAAAGCCTAAAATCTCTATGTCAATTAAGTGCGTAGTAGCACTAGGTCTAAAAAAACAATGTGCTGTAAAATTATAAATACTTTATTGCTAAAAAAAATTGACTCTCTTGAAGCGATGTTCCTGCCAAAATCTATCAGAAGAAGAAGGCACGTTCTAGAAAAAAACATGAATAATTTGAAATAAAATTGCAATATCTGCGACGCGCAGTAAAGCGAAGTGCAATAAAGCGAGGTATACGTATATGATCTCTTCCATTACTCACAGCTAGAGAAACTTACAATTTTTGGGAATGTCTTTCTCACCATCTCTGGTTGACACTGAGATGAGCTTGTGAGGGCTGTGAACATTATGACATAAGTACTTGTGTGTTTCTGTCCCTAGTGTACAGACAGAGTAGAACGAGATCGGCTCATTCTCTTCCTGAACAAACTCATTCTGCACCAGAGAAATGTCAAGGAGATTATGGATGCAAATGGAGTGAAAACTTTAGTGGACTTGTTGACCTTGGCTCACTTACACACAACCAGGGCCACAGTCCCACTACAGGTATGTACCTTTTATGTATGTCAGATATGACTATATCTTATGTAATACAACAGACATTTGAGAATTCACATTTCTGTGTACATTTCAAACCTTGCCTTGTCCTTGTTTATTAATCTATAAACATAAATAAATATCAGTGCTATAGCTGATGGTAATATGATAACATGTATGTACATCACATACATCTACTATCAGTGATACCTATATCTTGTAGCGGTATGGCTTGCGTACCCTGACTACCCCCAGAGCAATGCCAGTAGGAGTTTTCCTCCTGGTAGGTTCAACCTAGCTGGACAAGTCTGCGCTTGTAGGGGTCAGACAACAACTGGTACCCTGGTCCTCCAGGTTGGGGGTTTTAGCACAGGGCTGACACTCCTGTCTATGTAAAAAGTCACAATCATTACGGAAACAGCAACAAGTAAACAAGCTTTGCTGCAGGATGGACATCTGGAATCTGAGGCTCGTATGATGACATCACATACATACAAAATGTTTCACAGTGATCATTTCTTTCTTTGGCTTAAGATATGCTGGACTGATTCATTTGCTATGAACAGATGCTATTAGTATGTCCATCAGTGCATTTAAAAAATCCATAATTGTTGTTGTTGTTGTTTAACTAGGACTACTGAGCTTCTTGCTCTTTTGCAGTCAATACTAAGTTGAAAACTCCTTGGTATTATCTACACTATAGATCTAGGCTTTTGTTGTAGCTGTTCTGCCATTCTGAAACGTGCTGTGTTGGAATCAGCTTGGCTTGCATTTAAATGATCATCACATCTGGCCCCAAGCTAGGAGGACATTCATTTTTGTGGCCTACTGTGCATTCCTCATCATCCAAGGGGGTTCTTCAACTATGCAGAACTAAAATACTGTGCTCTGGTTCTAGGCTCTCCCAAAGAAATTGTCACATCCTGCACAGAGCCACTTCTCAGCTCTCCCTGCCAATCACTGGGTCCATAGTGAGATCCTCCTGCATGCAGTCAACCAGGTCAAAGCCAAAGAATCATGTCTAGAGCTCAAGTGACTTCCCCAAGCTTAGGTGCAGTGCTGGGTTCTCAACAAGTTTCACCACAGGGGGAATCCCTGGAAGTATGGGGATGCAAAGGAATCTAATCACTCATTAGAAGACAATCCACTTTCTTTTGCCATGTTGTGAGAAGAAGAAAGCTGAAATATATTGTGACAACAGGAAATATTGAAAGAAAAAAGAGATAGGAGGACAAAGAGAGAAGACACTGGACAGTTTGACATAGAAAAAAAGCCAACAACAGAACTGACAGCACTG
Organism: Oreohelix idahoensis; assembly: GCA_024509875.1. NCBI lineage: Eukaryota > Metazoa > Mollusca > Gastropoda > Stylommatophora > Oreohelicidae > Oreohelix > Oreohelix idahoensis. The sequence goes on along the minus strand of JAMPIV010008023.1, from coordinate 157,385 downwards.
GAGATAGGAGCTTGTGAAGAGACATGATCACCCATGCCAACTGGCATGGTACTTAAAGAAGATGGTAGTGCTTACAAAGCCATGGTGTTCTGAGTTTCCCATCCATGCTTAAGCTAAGTACCTGTTGTTCATCATCACCCTCATGCTCCTTTTCTTTCCTTATGCAGCACTAGCCACCACTGTAACTGGTCCCCTTGCGGGAATCTTGATTCAAGCATTCACATGCTCTTGCAGCAGTGGTTTCCGTAGCAATCTCTTGTACATGGTGAGGTAGCCAACCCCTTACACAACCTCATATTAGTCACCTGTACAACATCTCTGAGGAAGCGGTATTCCAATTCTTTCTCTGTTTCACCAGAGACCTTGGTAACTACATGGGGCAGTGCCTATTGTTGCATAACTTTTAAATACCTGAGAGTGAATGCCATTTCTGTGAATGCTTAAATGTTTAACTCTGTTTACTTCTTCCAGACAAATGTCATTGAAGCCTCTCCTGATATGAAGAGAGACAGTGAGAAAGAGTGGTATTTTGGGAACAAAGAAAAGGAACGACTGGGACCATACAGTTTTGAGGAGGTTAGTTCTGGTTTATAAAGATAGGCATCGATTGCACAAGAAATATTATATACTGAGAGAAATCGAAGTTTCTCCTTGGCATGCTGAACATCTTAGCTACAAGCACGCGTTCTCTTTTATCCAGTTTTTTGTTTGTTTTTTATTCAATAATCTCTCTCCAGTTATTTTTTTCTGCTATCCTACTAATGGCGCCTCGTGCTGTCTGTCCATCATCTTTGTCACCACATTGGTGACATTTGCTTTATACACTTTCTTTATTTCAATTTTAATTTTTCATTCTTTCCACATAGTCTTACTGTCTTGGTCTATTTGCTTCTAGGATGTTAGTTATTAGGTGAAGACTTGTGTAATTCCAGTTTATGTTTGCTCTGTTGAGGTCTCTAAGTTCATCATTGATGATAGTTTGTCAGGTCCATATATTATTGTGATTGTTAATAAAAATCAACATCACTGCACTATAGCAAACGTATAAGTGCTCAGTCTCTCTCAGCAAATGTCAGAGGGTATGAATGCTAATTGTTCATTTATAGCACTGGTTACCAGTTTCTGAAGACTCAATGCTTCTATGGATGTTTTCCATTAATGCAGGTCCAAATGTATAAGAGTAGATTGAAAATTCTTTGCAATAATTTTTCATTTCCTACAATTCTCATGGTAATACATTTTAATTATGCACGTATACATTTTTGTGTGTATTCCTGTCTCTTCATTTGGATCCTTCATCACGATTTCAATGTCATACACTACTGTTTTTATGCATAATATTATTCTTTCATAGATTGTCTTTTATCATTAGTTAGTACATAACACTGGAGAATTTTTTGTGGTGCCTAGTTGTCAGGGAGGATAGTGTGATTCGCTACAGTAGCTAGGTGGTGTTGCCTTTTGGATGGATATGGGCTCAATACTCCGGCAAGCCTATCATTTTTGTTGTTTTTCTGTTGTCTGGTCTACTTCTTTATTTCTCACGAGCGCCTGAAACATACCTTTATGTTTGTAATATTTATTTATTTACTGTTTACAGGCCTGGGTTTTCCCGCTCTTTATTTGTTTAAAATGCTTATAACGCTGGATGATGTTCATCTTTATTTTCCTGTTGACATTTTTGATTGTTGATGATGTTAGTGAACTACATCTTCACTGCATGTAAAGCTTTTTATAATGGAAACAAAGCAGCTTGGAATTTCATAAGCCCTCAGTATTTTCCATAGGCTGTCCCTGTGTATGCTGTCAAAAGCCTTTTCAAAATCAACAAAGTTAATGTACAGCTGTCTCTGCCATTCTAAGCACTGCTCAATAATGTTCCTGAGGGTGAATATATGATCTGCACATCTTCTGTGCTTTCTGAATCCTGCTTGTTCTTTCCTCAGTTTATGGTCTACTGCTTTTGAAATTCTCTGGATAATTATCCTGCCTAGTATCTTACTGGGAACTGAGAGGAGAGTAATTCAACTCCAGAACTTGCAGTCTGCAAGTTCGCCCTTCTTGGGCACTTTGACAGTTATTCCTTTACTCCACTTTGTTGGTGTTGTCTCTGTTTTCCAGACTTGTGCAAATAGTGGTTCTAATAGTTCTGCTGCTAGTTCAGGGTCTGCCTTAACCTTTAGCACGCTGCATAAAAATTCAGAAAACTTGCCCAACCACTGCATTCTTTTTCACAACGCCCCATTTTTATGGTGGGTGACTTGTAAATTCTATAGTTTTTTTGTTTTTTGGTCAATTGCTCTAATTTTTAGACTGTATAGAAATGAATGAATGATGAATCTGATGATATAAAATTTGTTTGTGTACATGTTAGATGTGATAGGAAGAAAGGAAAGGAAAGATGAAAAAAACGAAAAAAAAATAAAAAAAATAAAAAAATTTTTTTTTTTTAATTTTAAAATTAAAAAAAAAAATTTTTTAAATGACCAACAAACGAAGAGTCCATATCCCTTGCATCTCAATGAAAGTCATTTGACCAATAGACTAATACAAACCAAATGACGATCTTTTCGTTACACCCATCATCAGTAGCAAAGCAACAAACTCCCTAGCCAGCAGCGACATTCGGCCGTAATCCTAATTCTTTCCGATATTCCTAATCCTAACCCCGAAAATTATACATACTAGAAATGCCATTTTACTTTCGTTTCCATCTCAGCCATCAAACATATTCTGAGAACCGATATCAGCGCTTATAAAGACAAAAATCTCATCCCCACAGCATGGCGTCAGAATACAATAAATTAGAGCGAAAATGGCCGCGTGTTGATGCCGATTCATTTCGATTTAAAAAATTTACAAAAAATAAATGCGGATACACCCATCACTTTTTTAAGATCGGAAATGGGAGCTAACTCTCTTGCAAATAACATTACAACTTAACATCCGGGGCTGAAAATCACGTGTACACAAGTCTTATGCTAGAAACGATGATAGCCGCAAGGTGCCACATGGCGCCTCCAGCATGGAGAACATAGGTTACGTTCGTAGCCATGTGGCGCCCGCAGCGTGCTAAAGGTTAAATAACTCAGCATTTAAATTGTCTTTAAATTGTCATTCTACTTCTTTATTTCTTACGAGTTCCTGAAACATTAACTCTTACTATACGGGAGCTAAAACCGCGTTTTTACGCGCTAGTTTAGCTATCGTTACCGTCGCGCGCCACTTGAACTGGCGAGCCGTAAAATTGGTACTAAACCCGCACCACTTCACGGGGCTTGCCGGATACTAAGAGTTAAGTGTGTAATATTTATTTATTTACTTGTTACAGGCCTCAGTTTTCACCTCTTTATTCGTTTAAAATGCTTATAACACTGAATGATGTTCATCTTTATTTTCCTGTTGACAGTTTTGAATTTTGGGGATGTTCGTGAACTACATCTTCACCAAGAGGTGTGCTTTCTGCCTCATGTCCTGAGGACAGCACTATTTTTTTCTGTGTTCAGTTTCATATTTCCGTTCTCTTCCATCATGTTTCACAGGTTTTTTTTTTTTTTTAAACATAAATCCACAGACCCATCTACTTCATGTAATAAACATCTGAAAATTATCTCACTGATCTCTTACTCACATATCATAAATAAACTCTAACAGCCAAGATAAGCGCTACATTAGGGGCGCCAAACTTTGTTATTATGTGGGGCAGCAAAGGGAGATAATGAAACTGAAAGGCCGTACCCCAAACATTCAAATTAGTTGCATTATAATATATATATATATATATATGACAAGGAAAGACAACTGGGGAAAAAAACCCCACCAACTTAAATACAACAAATACTTATATAAATTAAAACCAAAAAGTACTAAAGACAATAGTTATTAGAATATAATACAAAAGTGAAAATAAAATAACACCAAATACCCTAATTATAACCAAATCTTAGGTTGAGCAGGGTAGACCAAGATGGTGGAAGAACAGGGGCAATAATGGTCAGCCGTTAAGTGCCATCTCATCTTCCTCATCACCATTTAAAAAAAAATATATATATATATTGTTATTGTTGAACAGAATCGACATCATTGCACTCCCTTAATATCAGCAAATTTTCCATATAAATATTATAATGCAACTAATTTGAATGTATATACACATACACACATATAACAGATGTCTATATTTATACAAAATATTACAATTCTAATAAATAAACGAGGCAACATAAAATATACATGACGATGTATCGGTGCTTATAGTAGTACAGTTCTATCATTCTACTTGGTAGAATGTTGCCAATACAAGGCTCTACAACTGCCTGGTATGAAAAATAAACAGGTATATGTCATAACTCTTAATTTATGCAAAACATTTCCCGAGTCTCTTTTGCAAGACCAGGAAAGTGGTAAATTGCAACTGCGTGCTATGGCAGCACCACGACAAGTGTGGGAAACTAAGAGTCAGGGATCCAGACCTCCAGGATGACCCAGAGTCCGCTGGGAGGACAACATTAGACTATCTCTGAAGGACTGAGGACTAGAATGGAACTAGACCAGGAGGAAGAAAGCCGATAGGATAGTATGGCACTTTCTCTTCCACACCTCAACACCTCACGTTAGAAGAGTAATGACTAAGTAGTAGTTGTAGGTAAAGCAGTAGACATGTATGTCACATTGGATATTTGACATATTATTTTATATGCAATCACCCTGATACAGATGAAGGCCTTCTTTGAAGAAGGTACCGTTCATGCCAAAACAAGATGCTGGGCCCAAGGTATGGACGGATGGCGTCCCCTACAGACTGTGCCTCAGCTGAAGTGGGCATTGCTGGCCGGTGGTCAGGCTGTGATGAATGAAACTGATATGGCCACTCTCGTTTTGAACATGCTTATTAAGATGACCGAATACTACCCTAGCAGGTTGGTGTTAGTGCTAGGAACATTGGAATTGAAAATGAATGTCTTAGGAAATATTTTGATGTGTGATTGATTCCTTTCACTCCTTCCTGTGTTAGAAAATATTACCACAAGTTATGTTTACTTATTAGTTTCACTCATCAGATTTATTTTTATTACTGGGTTTAAGTACAAGTTAACCTTGACATTTAATTTTTATTACAGGGTTTGAGTAAAGGCTGACCTAAATATTTATTTTTATTGCAAGGTTTAAGTACAGGCTGACCTAGATGTTTAATTTTATTACTGGGTTTAAGTACAGAGTGACCTAGATCTTTAATTTTACTGCAGGGTTTAAATACAGGCTGACCTAGATGTTTAATTTTATTGCAGGGTTTAAGCGCGGGCTGACCTAGATGTTTAATTTTATTGCAGGGTTTAAGCACAGGCTGACCAAGATGTTTAATTTTATTACAGGGTTTGAGTACAAGCTGACCTAGACATTTAATTGTATTGCAGGGTTTAAGTACAGACTGACCTAGATGTTTAATTTTATTACAGGGTTTAAGTACAGGCTGACCTAGACATTTAATCTTATTGCAGGGTTTAAGTACAGTCTGACCTAGACATTTAATCTTATTGCAGGGTTTAAGTACAGTCTGACCAAGACATTTAATCTTATTGCAGGGTTTAAGTACAGGCTGACCTAGACATTTAATCTTATTCTTCTTCAGGTGCCTGGTTTGGAACAGACATTGTTGATCATGACCCTCCAATCTTCTCTGTCTTTTGATAGTCTGATGAGGTTGTTGCCCAGTTGTTTAAGCTTTCCACATACATCTTTCTCTGCCTTTTTCTTCCTCTCCTACCTGGTATTTTCCCACATAAGACTAATTCCTCTACTCCTCCTCTTCTGTTAATATGTCTCATAAACTTCATTAGTCTTTTCCTGATGGTTTTGATCTGCGATCTATTAACACCCGCAGCTGTCAATACCTCGGCATTTGTTTTCTTCTCTGTCCACAATATTCTCAGTTTCCTTCTCAAAAACCACATTTCCGCTGCCTCCAGTTTTTTTCACCATTTGATTACTCATTGTCCAACATTCGCATCCATATAAAAGAACGGATCACATGTAGCCTTGTAGTAAGTGAATTTTTGTGCTTATGGTGATGTTTCTGTTCTGCTTTACATTGCTCATCCTAGTAAAGGCTTTTTTGGACATGGCGATCCTTTTCTTTATCTCTGTATCACATCTACCATCTGATGTCAATGTGTAGCTTAAATATTTAAAGAGATTGACTTGTTTGATTTTTTTGTCTTTTGCTGTTCAAAGAGCACACTGGTATTTGATTTTTCTTAGAAACTACCAGGCATACAGTTTTGCTGACATTCAAAGATAATCCTTTCCTCTCACTCTCTTCTATACTTTGTCTAGAATGATTTGTAGATTTTCCTCTGACTCTGCTATTAAAACTGGGTCATCTGCATATCTCAGATTGTTGATATGTCCTCCGACTTTAATTCCCTCGAGGTGTTCAATGTTTTGAAGTATCGTCTCACTGTATATGTTAAAAAGGTGATAACACACATCCCTGTCTAACTCCTCTTTTAATTGCTCTGAATTCACTAAGTTCTCCTTCAAATCTGATCGCGGATTCCTGCTCCCAATATATGTTCCTTATTATCCTAAGATCTTTTCCCTCAATGTTTAGTTCATGTAAAATATCAAAAAGGTCTTGGTGTTTCACTTATTAATTAATCTTATTACAGAGTATAAATATCATGTCACCTATATATTTAATTTTATTACAGGGTTTGAGTCCTAATTGACCTAGACATTTAAGTCTTTTACATAACTCAGATGCAAATTAATCTAAACCTTTGGGTTATTTTTTTTTTTCGTGTTTTAGAGATTCTGATGATGCTATCATCCGACCTCTTCCACGGATCAAACGGATACTTTCTGATGCTACATGTCTGCCCCATATTGTTCAGGTAAGGTCTAGAGAATGTGGGTAACCGAGACACACACACAGACTAAAATTACTGCTAGTGCACATACATTTACCATAAAACGGATACTGACTTTTCTAATACTTTCCCATTTATAACTGATATTGTTCTTTTAGTTTACATGTATTTCCTCAAGTTAACAACAAATTCTTTTGGAATGGAAATGTCACGGGAAATACATCACTGTTTTTTTTTTAATGTGGAAAAGAGGGGGGAAGGAGCATATCATAAAAAGAATATTTTAAATGAAGAAGATACATCATTTTATATCTCCAGCAAATGAAGTCAAGTTTCGTTAATGTATGGAGAAATTGGTGTTCTCTACTGGGGAATACAGTTGCCTTTCATTATGATGATATGTTTTATTGATTTGTGCCAGATAAAACATGTTAACAATGTTGAAAGATTTGTCTCACACATCATTATCCTCGAAGGTGTCGGCTAAGACATGTTTTTATTCACATAGCTCTTGCTGACCTTTGACCCAGTTTTGGTGGAGAAGGTTGCGACATTGCTGCACCTGGTCATGCAGGATAACCCCAGCATATCTCGTCTGTATTTGTCAGGAGCATTTTTCTTCATCATGATGTACACAGGCTCTAATGTTCTACCAGTGGCTCGATTCCTCAAGTACACACACCTCAGGCAGGCTTTCAGATCAGAAGAGGTAGGCAAAATTTTTCATTTTCAGTGGTGGGGAGGGGGGAGGTAAATTTTGTAGTTTACATGTTTAACTGGGATCTTTTTTCTGCTCACAAGATAGGCTGCATCTACAAGCAGCAGATATTAAAGTTATAATCTAATATACAAGTGTTTATTTGCATGTATAATAATATATTTTATATAATATATGTGAAATGTAAAAAAAAAAAATTAGAGGCTTCAGTGATTTGGTTCAAGAGAAGCATGTGGGAAACCCTAGACATGCAGAGAATTAAAAGAGAAGTTCTCAAAGAAATGGCTGAAATTGTATAGGCTATTCACCAAGATGATGCAGTGACAATCAGAGTTCATTGAACAAGGCATGACACGAGAGCATTTGGAAAATCTGGTAATAACTGGTAAGTTCAGTGGGACAAGACAAGGAGTAAGACTTTCTGGCCAAGTATCAACAAGTATTGTACCATGCAACTTGTCATTGGTAATCATAGTGATTATCTGTCAGCTTAGGCCTTTACTCCGCTGTCCCTGTGCCATTCGTTCAGCCAGTGTCTTCTCTATCCTTTTTTAAGTCTTCTCTCGATTCTCTTCTTCAATTAGTATTTAGGTCTCTATCTATTTCTTTTACCCTGGAGCTGTACATATCTAGAAGAGAAATCCCGTAGGAGAGTATTAGAAGGTATGCAGAAAACATATCAGCTGATACATCAAAACATAAATAACAGTTTTCAACAACAAATGAGATATTCAGCTACTAGATATCTTAAAGTGTGTGACAGTTTCAACCAGATGAACTGATCCATTACAAAAATAATGTAAAACACTTGTCAGCTGGATAGCAACTGGAATGACAAGGTTCTGGATAGGTAGGGGAACTAATCCAACCACAAAAGTTATTAGACTGTTTAAACAAACTGACAAATAAATAACCAGTCATGGTTGTTCAAACAATCTGACACATAAATTTGTTTGTGATAGTAGACAAGAGGAACTGATTGGACTTGACCTTCTGGTGTGTAGAGAAGAATGCAGAAAAGAAGAAATAGTGGAACTAGATTCCCCCTGCTAATCTACAGTAGAGCAGCCTGGAGAAATAGGTTATACTGCTTCTTATGAGAATTCCTGGCTTCCTAGCTCAGTGGTCTATGGTTTGATCCCCAGATGAGGTGGGATTTGTTTAGGCCGCAAACGCTCCTGGGTTGACCCAGCCCCAAATGGGTACCAGAGCAACTTTGGGAAGGTTAAGGCAGCTGGCATGATGCTGACCACATCACCCCTAGTGTGCCAATGGTTGAGAAAATATGGGCCTAACACCATATTCCCAATATGCCTCAATGGGCGTGTAACGAGATCCTTTATGAGAATTAAAACTTTCAGTGAAAAGGAGGAGAAATAAATAATAGATAAATAACACACATAAAAATGCTCAAGAATTATAAATGACGAAGTAGAAGATTAAGTAGACCCTTTGTGCAGCTGATTCATATAATCGTGATCATCATCGTCATATTTCTTTGCACTCCTGACGTAGCATGGGGCCACCATTGTAGCTAGTCCCCTTGCAGGAAGCCAACATGAAGCATTCACATGCTCATGCAGCATTGGTTACTGTGGGAATATATTTTACATGATGAGGTAGCCAGCCTTATGCATAACCTCACATAAGTCACCTTGAACAACATGCCTGAGGGTGCAGTAATTCTATTCTTTCTTTGTCTATTTATAGATCTCCGGTAGTCACATGGGGTATGTAACCATGATACTCTGCATTATCTTGATCATACATTATATGTAACTTTGCCAGTAAAATGGGAAGCAGGCTAACAAAAGAATGGCTTGCATAATCATCTCATGTTTCCAGATAAACCTACATCTATTTGCAAAAAAATGTTCATATATTCATTGTTTTGAACTAACCTACTATTAACACACATTCCCCTTTCTTTTTTCGCCCAGAATGCCTCATCAGACATCCTTGCTCGCAGCGTCCTCAGTCCCATCCTACCAGAAGCCATGGTGTGTTACCTGGAGAATTATTCACCAGAAAAGTTTGCTCAGATCTTCCTGGGAGAGTTTGATACCCCAGAGGCCATTTGGAACAGTGAGATGAGGTAAGATAAGAGGATTTGAATGTTTGTTGGATAAAGGAAGAAGATTATAATGTGGCATACAGAGGATAATGACATGTATAAGATGTGATGATGAGTTTCTCTTGGCAATGATAAACATTAAAATATTTCCTTGGGGCGGGCATCATCCTGCTTAGCAACATAATGGGAATAAAGGCACAAGAAAGTATGTACATCAAGATCCCAAGGAGCATAGGCCTTCGGCAAACACGTGTTAAGTCCTCCTGTTGTGTGCCATCAGCTCAAGGTCTTTCTATGTCTTCCTTACCATTTTTATTTCTATCTCTAGCTCTCTTCTTTAAGTATTCTTTTGTCTGCCTTGACTTCTCTTGCCCAGGGGGATTCCAGAACAAGGATTGGTTGGTTAATGCCATCAACAGGTTTCCTCAGTGTATGTCCAGTATCGCCAGTGTCTTCTTCTCTTGTTCCACAGGTACATGTGTTCTTTGGTCTTCCTGTATCTCTCTTACCCTGGGGATTGCAGAACAAGGACTGCCTTGTAATGCTATCAACATGTTTCCTCTGTGTATTTCCTATCTATTGCCATTGCCTTCTTTTCATCACTTGTTTCACAGGCACATACTTGAACTATAAGCATACCTGAATTATAACCAAACTGAGGGGAAGAAAACTGAAGGTGTTCATAAGAAGAATGTAATAGAAATCTTGGAAAGCATGTCAAATGAGCAAGTCCTCAGAAGACAGTCATCATTTATCAGTACGATGAATGGACGTGGCATGAAAATTATGTAATCTGGCGAGTCAACTCTGAGAAGAGAAGATGAAGTTAGAGAGGAAAATACCTCATTAACTTGACCCAGTGGAGCTGATTCAGGATACCAGAAACCATAGAAAATAGGGAGACAGGATTGTCAGTGCCAGTCGGCATGACACTTGAGGATGATGAGAATGATGACATAAAGATTATGTGATTGTTATTGTTGGACAGAATCAACATCATTGGACTCCAGAATTGTTGTCCCCACCAACAGTGGGCACACTGGATATGGATAAGGGAGAGAAATTGAGAACAGTTAATGATCCTGTTAGAGAATGACACTGCAATAGATGAATCATCAAGGTTAAGGTTGTTGGAATTTGGCATCAAACGTCAGGCTAGCAGAGATTGACGTATCAGAGGATGCATCCATTGTGTTTATAACCAGCAAGCTACAGGAACAGTTGGCATTCACACTCTTTGACATATACTGAGGGAGACTGAGCACCTATGGGTTTGCCCAGAGTGCAATGATGTTGATTCTGTTCAACAATAACAATCATTCTTGCTTTTCAAGTTTCTGCCCATTGAGAGTAATATCTGCAAGATCTGCTTTCACTGTTGAGTTGTTCAAGGAGCACCACATCACACAGGCCTTGTTGGGATTGACCTTGGAATGGCTTCTTTGCACCATTTAAACACATCATGTAGTGCTCCATGTATGCTACTGACCATTTCCTGTTAGCCTGAGCCAGTCCTGTAAATGATTATATCATCTGCAAAAGTCAATGTTTGTCACAACCCAGTTAGCTGAATAGTGGCTACTTTTGCTGTGTAGATGTTAAACAACACTGGAGATAGTGGAGAACCCTGGGGTAGTCACGGGCAAATGCATATTGGTTCGGATGTCCGTCCATGTTCTGAAGCAAAATGCAGTGGATCCCTCCATTAAGGCAGCTGATATCCATCACGGGTTAACACCACAAGCCATTACACAGTTCATTAAGGTTTCAAAGTTCCCCCTGTTAGAAGCATGGGCCTTGTTGCGGGGCTTTATACGATTCACTTCTTTTATTGTTGTTGCGGCCCCGTCTTCTATTTCAGTGGTCGTTGTGGAAAGCCACCGTTCTCATTGATTCAATAAGCTTCTTAGTTCTGGTCATTTGATTCATTAATTCTTGATCGTGCTATTGTTGGAATAGTTACGCGAATGTGAGTTAATACTTTCTGTCTGTCACAAGGTTTGAACTCAGTATCATAATTGTTGAATTTGTAACTTCAATGAACGTGATAAGTCTCTTCTCGAGTCCACACAATTTTTAATATACATTTCAAACAGTAGACAGTCCATGGAGGTTGATTATGAAAACATTATATATTAGAATTGAATCATACATCATAAATGCTATCCATGCATTATAGTCCTGGTCCAATAATATGCAACACTATAGTCAGAACGTCGTAACTATATGTACGCGCGGTTGGGACATCCAACGGCCGACAATGAGATTAGACGTCTGGCGATATAAAACGAATGTGGACCATAATTTCATCCTTCCTTGACTTTAGTTAAAATTACTAACCTCGATACATTCCTCTCTTCATAAGAATATCGGACTGACCCATGTCCGTACTGCAATAACATATGTGCGGCAATATCATGCCTACCACTGGAAGGATTATAGGACACGTCTTATCCGTTTGACGGTCATCTAAGAAAAGGGTGTGGTAACCTAGTCACGGTGCGTGACATACCAACGCATACACGTCATAATCAATCGTGTGTATCGCGTACACTAACTAACAATTATTAACAATTATTTACATTATATTAAACGTAGTCACCTATTAATCTTATGCTGTTAACCTCTAGCAGACCATGCCAATAAAATACCTTAACAATTCCCTGTCCACTGGGGGAAAAAAAAATCTATTAGATAGATTTTTTTTAACAAAAACCCATCTGAAAAAATACCAATATGTTAACAATATAAAAAAAAAAAAATTTAACGAGATTGCGGCATATGGCCTACGACGTTCTGTCTAGAACCAATGTCGTGGTCATGTCGACTAACCAATAGTCATGTAATATATTCATTATTTATATCATAAATAAATATAAATGGTAATAAGAACTAAAAGAGAATGGTAATGTCGATCTCTAATTAAATAATTAATTAACTTAAAATATGTCGTGATAAAATGTCATGTCAGACTAATTTTAAAGTGTTAAAAATTAAACTAAATAAACTATACTAGGTATGGAATAAGAATAAGTTGTTGAAAATCTAATGTAAGAAAAATGAGAGGATCTGTTAAAGAAAGACATAATAACGAATAAAGAATAAATTAGAGAAAGAAAAAAAAAAGATGTAATGTATAAATTTAACTAAGTTATGTGTGTTGAACATCAAGTAAGTGTAGTATTAAGTTATTAATACCTTTCTAACTAATTTAAACAATAGTATGCAATATAATCATGTAATTCTAAGAATATAATCAAAGAATTATGTGAGTTTTCTTTTCTTGCTTTCATTTTTTTAAGTTTCATTCATTTTTTTAAAATTCAACTCACTTGTCATTTTAATGTGGATTAGTTTTAAAGAATAAATTAAAGTAATTAACATTGGATATGAAGATCCATTCGTAGTCTTGATCCTTGAATTTCCATTAGACAAAATGTTCAAGTATTCTGAATCACGTTATATAACGAATTAGTTCGACTGGAATGTCATTTATTTTCTCCGAAGTGTTTTTGAAACAATGTTGTGACAAATGTAAACCAGGAAAGTCCCGGTGTAACGTGTCAATTGATTGCAGTCCACTTTGCGTATAATTTGCCTATAGAAAGCAGCTGAGTAAATGGTTCATTCATTTGTGTCAAAAAAAGCAACGATGGTGCATGTTCTTTGATTAAGTTTCTCTGTACATGGTATTGTCTTTGCGACAAACAACGTAAATTAGGGAATCGACATCATTAGGATTTCGAGATAATGTATCTGCCAAGATGTTGTCGGATCCTGTGATGTACTCGATGAAAACTCGAAGGGTAGGAGTATAGCAAATCTGGTCAATTTTGGACTCTTGTGATTTGCACGTAGTAGTGATGCTAGGGCCCTTTGAACGGATTGTACTACAAAATGGGCTCCCAGTAAGAAAATATCCAGTTTGGTTATCGCCCACACGACTAAGAGTTCGCGATCAACCGTTAGAGTACTTCACTTCTGGTGGTTTCATTTTCGTGATACGTACAAGTTTGGATGGAGGATGTCGTTCATGGTATTGGAGCAAACATGCGGCCATTCCGTAGTTACTTCTCTTAACGAAGAATGAACTTTTTTTTAATCTCAAAAATTGGATTTGAAAATATAGAAATTATTTGCCGAAAAATTCTGTCACTGAGTCCATGTCACTTTCACTGGCATGTTTCCTCTTTAGTAATGAGGACAATACAGCAGTGATGGATGACAAGTTAGGTACGAATCTTACTGTAATATTGGACTAGACCTATTCTCACTTGTTTCTTCGTTTGAGGAACGGAAATGTTTAAAATTTTTGAAACTGTACTGGGTAATGTTCGGATATATCCAGCTCCAATAATGTGACCCAAAAAAAGTGATCTCATGAAATGCTACCTGTAATTTTGTAGGTTTAGCAGTTAACTTGTACCTTCTCAAGGTATCAAAAACGTATCCAAGACCCAAAAAATGTTCCTCAAAAGATGAACTAAACAAGCATATGTCATCTATATATGTAATAATGTCTGGTCTACCTGAAAAAATGTGTCGCATCATGCGAACAAAGGTAGCTGGAGCGTTAACAAGCCCAAAAGGCATCACGTTCCACTGGTATAGACCTAGCGGAGTTGAAAACGCTGTGTAGTATTTTGCTTTTTCGGTTAGTGGTATCTGCCAATAACCTTTAGTTAAGTCTATCTTAGTAAATATAGTTGCTGTCGATTGGACGTGGCAGTAAGTCATCGAGAAGTGGATGTGGTTCGCTATCAACTCTCGTTTGTGCATTTAATTTTCTATAGTCGACGCATAGTCTAATGTTATTGTCCTTCTTTCGGACATAACTAATGGAGAAGAAAATGGGGAATTACTAGTTTCGATAATTCCTAAAGATAACATCTGTTTCAAGTTCCTTAGTAGGTTTTAGAACTGTATAGGAACAGAATAAGGATGTACCCGAATTGGAGTATCCTAGTTAACTGATGTCATGATTAATACTTGTGCGACCTGGAACATCGGTCAACACATCTGGATAAGATTGTAGCAGATCAGCAATCTTTTTGATGCTGTTGCGTGTAACCGACGAAAGAGATGGTTACGTCCCGCCAAGATTCGCTAGCATTGTAACTACAGGTTACAGGTAAAGCTAACTTGTACTCAGGAAAAGAAGATTCTTCTTCCTGGATAATGGATAAATTAGCAATAGTGACATGTAGGTCTGAAAGTGTCATCTAATTCATGAAAAATAGCTTGTAGATGTTCAGGTCGAGTATGAAATTGCTTGAGCATATTTATGTGAAATATTTTGTGATGTCCCTTAATGTCCAGGACATAATCAACATCAGAAATCTTATTGATAACCTGGTAAGGACCATTCCACGAGATTAGTAGTCTATTATTGTTATGTGGCAATAACACATAAGCTTGATCTCCTGGACTTAATTGACGTAATCGTCTATTACTGTTTTGGAAAGTTCTAGCTTTCTCTTTCGCAGCCTCCTATGAAGCTGTTGCCATTTGACAGGCATCAAGAATGTTATTCCGGAGAGTAATTACATATTCATAGGATGACTGAGTGTCCTGAGTCATCTCAGAATCGATTATAAATCTTTTATCAGTCCCATAGGACCTCTTGGAGGAGCGCCAAAGACTAAATGAAACGGAGAGAAGGCAGTTTGCTCATTCAGCACCTCTCGATAAGCGCATAACACCGCTGGTAGCACTCTGTCCCCAGTTCCTGTGGATGGTTAACTGTAACTTTATGTTAGCATTTTGNTTGAGTGTACGGTTAAGTCTTTCTACAGCACCATTACTCATTGGGTGATAAATGCTGCTGAGGTTTCTATCTATTTGCCAAGTCTTCATTACTCCGTCATAGTCTCAGATATAAATTGAGAACCATGATCTGACAAAAGTTTTCTAGGAAAACCTACTCTAGAAAAGATCAAGTGTAGTGCATCAGCTACATCTGTTGTGGTGGTTGTTTTTAATGGGATGGCTTCTGGCCATCGTGTGCATAAATCGATGCAAGTGAGAATAAACCTATGTCCTCTGGCTGATGGTAAAATAGTGGGCCAATGATATCAATGGCCATTTTGTCGAAAGGTCTCACCGATATATCACAAGCCTGAATAGGCGCCGTGTGAAAGGCTCCCCGTGCTTTCAATTCTTGGCATATCGTACAGGAGCGTACGTACTGTGAAATATCTCGTGATACTCCCGGCCAAAAAAAAGAAGATAATACTCGTGAACGTGTACGAGTATAACCCATGTGACCTGCACACTTAGAATCATGTGCATGTTGAAGTATGTACCGGCTAAAAGCAAAAGGTACCATGACTTGTTGTCTTATTCTGAGTTTTATCCATAAAAAATCTTAATAAAAATGTCATTTTTAATACTAAACCACTGACTATAATTTATGTTCCTAGAAAGATTGTCATCTTTGTTGACCAGCGTAAAAAATTTTGTTAGTGACCTGTCTTCCCTCTGTTTTGCAGCAAATGATACTCGGTCAATAGCAGAATGAATCTCGATATTTCATGATCATTTGTTTCCTTGTTTTCCGTGTCTATAGTCTCTAAGTGTTTTGTATGTGCTCTGGTTATTGCTGCATTTCCGATGTATAGATTATTTTTTTCCCATTGAATAATCTCATCTGGTGTGCAATCTTTACTCCCGTGTATGCATCCCACCATAAGGTCGGCAATTGGGTTTCTTAACATGCATGCTTAACATTGCCTGTGAAGAAAGGTGTGTCAATGTAAATAATAGCTGTTGGATAATATTCTATGGTTCCCCCAAAAGTGCAACTGACATCACAATTTGGATAACAAATGTGTCTGACGGATTCCAATCGTTGTCGATCCCGAAACTCTTAAGACTGAGACGATGGATCAATTAACTTTTCCTCTGTTGAAGATCAGTGAGCCTGTTCCGTCATTTGACTGCAGACTGACTTCTGGTAGAATATGACCGCAGTTCAGAAAACTGTCTCTTTTGCTTTCCTGAAATATAAGATTACATGTTGGGCAACTATTTGCCACGTTATAATTCATTGCAAACAAGTAGACGATGACTGTATTTTGTTATCAGTAGTTGAACTCTGAACCCTAGGGGTTGTAGCAGTAGTAACAGCTGCCCCTGTATTATGGTTATAAGTTGTCGATCTACGAGAATGATAACGATGACAAAAATAATTAGATGAATTATCCGTTGTCCTCTATGTGTAACTGTTTACAGCGATGTCTCGAGTTATAATTATCGCTATTGTTCCACTTGTAATCATTATTATAGTTATATGATCGATTATAACTTGAGTTACGTGGATTACTGTTATTTCTTGACTGAGGTGAATAGTTTCTGGTTTGTTGTCGTCCTCTATTAAAGTTATTGTTAAAGTTATTCTGTCCCTTATGAAAATTAATGTCATAGTTTCCTTTGAACCTACCCCTGTTAACACTGTGTGTTCTAGGGATGGGCCATATTGGAGGCTACAGGAAGTGGTTTCTCTTACAATGTGCCAGAAATATTAGCATTCGGATGAGCTGTGCAGTAATTTAAGGAAATTTTTTCTAACTCATCAATAGATTCTGGTTTTCTTTCTTGCAGATAAGCAAAGAATGGTGGGCTGACAGACGATAATTACTGTTATCCCTCAATAACAAATCGACTAACTTGTCGTAGGATTTGTTGACACCTGCCAGTTCAAACCCATCTGTTAAAAGTAGTTGCGTATGTTAGCAATAAAAAATCCTGTGAAATCTCTATTGTTATCTGGCAAACAAACTTTTAAAAAAACGGAATCTACATGCCTCTTCGTTCAGTGGAAACGACGTTAACAACGTCTTAATGGCCTCATAGTCTATAGTGTTGGATCTATATTTTGTGCTGCACTTGCAGGTTCGCCATCTAGAAATTCCTTAAGTTTCAGTGCCCATGCCGCTTTGTCAAGGTTATTCACCTTACATATGTCCTCAAAGCGCGCGAGCCACGATGAAAGGTCATCTACGGGTAACTTGAATGGAGGGCAGCTTAAAAGTAATTAAATTACCCTTAAGTGTTGTGGATGAAAATCCAGATTGAGCAGGATCATTTTGGGTTGCTGCAGCGCCCTGTGAATTAAAGTTTTGCTGTTTACTAATTTAAGTCGTTGCAATTCCATTTCTTGCTGCAGTATGATTTCTTGTCGTTTCAATTTACTCTTCTTCAATCCGTAGGATTTCATCTCTTGCTATCTTTCTTTCTTCTTCTTGTCTTAATTCTGCCTTCTTTTCCTCCTCTTCTGCCTTATTTTTGCCAAATTCAGGCCAATGCATATGCCTTGAGAAGTTGTACTTTCTTCCCAAAATCTTTTCCATTTTTAATATTAGAGTCTATGTTAAGAATCTTGTTGTTATTATTGTACGTAATGGTTTTGTAATAATCACCAATAAATTTTAAGTAATTATTATACTTATTCAATTTATGAATAGTTATAAACAATCATAATATTATTGAACTTACATCTGGGAATGTTCAATTTAATTAATTGTAATATTATCTAACTATTATTTGTAGATTCCATACATAGACATACTATGTTGGGAAAATATTACATATATACTCGTTAATATATCATAAATAGTTATGATATTTATCTATTTCGGGTTGCTGAATTACTATCATGCACCTAATAATAAATAGTATTATTCCTCAAGTATTATATCATTCAGTCAGTGATATGTGCTAAGTAAATCATTTAGTAATGGAAAAAAATGTACCAAATAATATACACTATGTCCTTTATATGCAGGACAGACTAAAAAGTCAAATTATTTTATAGATATATAGTATTATTATATTATGCCTTAATCATGAGCTATAAAGTGCATCACCCATTTCTTGGACTACCACTGCAAATTGGTGCAAAGTCCCTAATTCTCCTTAAAAGTCATTAAATTTTAATTATATTCATATACACTCTTATTAAGCAAGAAATTATATTATTAGTGTTAAATCATGAACAGATGAAATGAGGACATACGATACGATGGGTAAACCAAGGATAAACAAACCATATTATCACGAAACAAGACGTTTCTACAATAAAAAATTGATATTATGAAACCAAATCTGCAAACCGGAAATATAGAGTAGGGTGAAGGTTAACTGAATATAGAGTTAAATCTGCGTACACAAAAAATTAATGACGCAAACATGGACTCATTGACGGTTATACAAAAAAAAAAATGAACTGAATAATAGCAAGATCAGAAAGAACAAGATAGATTACTAACATTGTTACCAAACTAAATAGAATTTAAACTGAATACGATAAAATACACCGATTATTTCACCAAACTAGACATCTAACATATACTGTGAATTAAATGCAGTCCCGAACGAAACAAGCCCCGGAAATGTCATCGACGCGTTCTCCGCGAATGCGATTTAATTCACTACCCTAAAGACCGTTCAGAATGAATATCGGCAATCCGTAGAGCCATAATTTATTCATTCTGAATCTCCACTCCAACCTCCCACAAATTAGGCACAGCACAAACAATGAAAACAAATATAACGTGCATATAAAATATATAGAACGGACATGCCTGCAAAATGTGAATTAGACTCAGTGATGTTTCTTATGAATGACAACAGTCACGAACTGAGACTTATCTTTTAACCCGTCGTCCGATGCGATCTTCACCAACGGCCTAGACTAGAGGATAGGACTGTTTGCTCCTTGTTGGTAAATAATGTCTTTTCAATCCTATGATCTACTGAGAAGTTGTATTCTTGAATGAAACATTAGGTGAGCTGGCATCGTCCTTCGATCGTTGGCTTGTACACGGAATATTGTGACGTCACTGATTTTTGCATAGTTACACAAGCCACGTCATGTTCGGAATCATGTGACTTGAACGTTTTCTTGTAATCGTAAACAGTCCGTGAAAGTATGTAAACAAGAAAAATTTCTTTCTTCCTTCGTTCCCCAGCAATGGCAACCACTTTGTTGCGGGGCTTTATACGATTCACTTCTTTTATTGTTGTTGCGGCCCCGTCTTCTATTTCAGTGGTCGTTGTGGAAAGCCACCGTTCTCATTGATTCAATAAGCTTCTTAGTTCTGGTCATTTGATTCATTAATTCTTGATCGTGCTATTGTTGGAATAGTTACGCGAATGTGAGTTAATACTTTCTGTCTGTCACAAGGTTTGAACTCAGTATCATAATTGTTGAATTTGTAACTTCAATGAACGTGATAAGTCTCTTCTCGAGTCCACACAATTTTTAATATACATTTCAAACAGTAGACAGTCCATGGAGGTTGATTATGAAAACATTATATATTAGAATTGAATCATACATCATAAATGCTATCCATGCATTATAGTCCTGGTCCAATAATATGCAACACTATAGTCAGAACGTCGTAACTATATGTACGCGCGGTTGGGACATCCAACGGCCGACAATGAGATTAGACGTCTGGCGATATAAAACGAATGTGGACCATAATTTCATCCTTCCTTGACTTTAGTTAAAATTACTAACCTCGATACATTCCTCTCTTCATAAGAATATCGGACTGACCCATGTCCGTACTGCAATAACATATGTGCGGCAATATCATGCCTACCACTGGAAGGATTATAGGACACGTCTTATCCGTTTGACGGTCATCTAAGAAAAGGTGTGGTAACCTAGTCACGGTGCGTGACATACCAACGCATACACGTCATAATCAATCGTGTGTATCGCGTACACTAACTAACAATTATTTACATTATATTAAACGTAGTCACCTATTAATCTTATGCTGTTAACCTCTAGCAGACCATGCCAATAAAATACCTTAACAGGCCTATAGCTTCCCAAAGTTTCAGGGAGGATCTGTGCAATTTTGAGGTGGTTTATTATTCTTCTCGCTACTGTCTTTTCAAGTAATTTACCGTAAATATTCTGTTGTGTGATAATTCTATAGCTGCTGAGAAGTGTGAGGTCTTTACCAGGTTTAGGAAGTGGCCGTAGGTAACTATGTAGCCAGTCTTCCGGCACCTCAGCATTCTGTATGCTGGTGTTGAAATCACTCACCACATTCTTAATGCCCATGTCATCGAGCTGTTTTATGTGGTGATACTATACACCATCAGGACCCGGGGCAGTGTTTGTACTGGTTTCTAAAGTGTACACTAGTCTTCTTCGGATATGAGGTTCGAAATATATGTCGCCTCTTATGTCGCTTTCCAGGACACTGTCATTAATTTCTTGGCGGGCAGCTTTATCGCCTTTATCTGTCTGAGTAATGTAAGTATTGCATGTCCCTGTTCGGCATTGTCTTTAGGCTTATTCCTGTTGAGCTTACAATATTATGAATTGACTGGCTTGTACTTTTCCTATTCATTCTTCAGTGTAAGGACCAGAATTTCTGTAGAGTTTTTTTCAGTGCCCACCTGTGTCACAAAGCCCTCCCACACTGTGTCCTTGGCTTCTCTTGCCAAGCTCTTGAATTTATTGATGGCTCTCTGCTTTTTCTCCTTCCTCTCTTCCGCCTCTTCATCATTCATTGTCCTCCTCTTTCACGCTTTCTGCCATGCCTTTGTCTCTCTTTCTGTTTACACGCTTTTATTTAACTTCACTTGTATGTCACTTTCAAATCTTGCAATAGATTTTTCAATCACTTCCAGATGAGCAATAGCTCTGAAACTTGGCATAGTTGTGTATTCTCAATGACAATACAATAATCAGTCAATTATTTAATAATTTAATATTTTAATTATGACATTATGAGTAATTACAGTTTTTCGTAAAGAAATGTAAACAAATCAGGGGCCATAATCAAGTTAATTAAAAATTCAAGGGTACGTGGTGTGCTTTATTTTTTTCTATGCGTAAAACAGGGCAGTACTCAAACAAGTGTCTAGCTAAATCAAGGGAAACAATCCAAATTATAAAATTATGAATCAAGGCAAAGTCGAGTTCGATCTCTAGATGGCCTTCAAATTGAAGAAATTGATT
The DNA here is from genome assembly GCA_024509875.1 of Oreohelix idahoensis. Classification (NCBI taxonomy): domain Eukaryota; kingdom Metazoa; phylum Mollusca; class Gastropoda; order Stylommatophora; family Oreohelicidae; genus Oreohelix; species Oreohelix idahoensis. The sequence goes on along the minus strand of JAMPIV010008023.1, from coordinate 135,732 downwards.
GCACCAAATTAACAGGCACAAAGCCATGTAATATTGACGCTCTAAAAGAAATGGTAGAATAATGGCTACGCCTTCATTGTGCTGTCCATCCTCTCTTCCAGAGTAAAGTACTGTTTCTCCTGTTGCTGTTTTAACTTTTCCTGCCCCTGTCCATCTGCTCTCGCTTATCCCTAGAATGTGTAACCTATAGTTTCTCATTTCTGCCGTGACCTGTCTTAGTTTACCTGTCTCGTACATTGTCCTGACATTCCAAAAACCTATTCTTGTATCCTGTTTTGCGGTCAGGACATCCGTTTTCATGTCAGTGGCTTCCTTTCGGCTTTCACCACTGACAGTCATACGAGCCACAGACTCCGAATGTCCATCCCGCAGCAAAGTTTTTCCATTTATTGTTGTTTCCGTAACGTGCGATTTTTTTTACATAGACAGGGGTGTCAGCCCTATGCTAAAACCCCCAACCTGGAGGACCAGGGTACCAGCTTTTGTCTGACCCCTACCCACACAGACCAGTCCAGCTTGGTTGAACCTACCAGGAGTAAAACTCCCACTGGCATAGCTCTGGGGATTGTCAGGGTACGCAAGCTGCCATACCGCTACAAGGTATAGGTACCATTGATGGCAGAAAGGAATAGAAAGGACATTACTGGAATGGAAACCCATCAACAACAGACTGATAAGATTAAGATTGAGAGGGAGATTCACCAACACTACAATAATACAATGCTACGCACCAACGAATGATAGCGATGAGGAGGTCAAGGATGAATTCTATCAACAACTGCAGAAAGAAATGGAAGACACACCTAGATATGATCTTGTTATAGTAATGGGAGACCTCAATGCGAAAGTTGGTACACACAATACATATAATGAAAGAACAATGGGGAAATGCGGCAGCGGAAGAGCAAATGAAAATGGGGATAAACTAATAAGTTTCTGTAGCATTAACAACCTGGTCATTGGAGGAACACTCTTCCCACATAAAGAAATTCACAAATTAACATGGGAATCACCAAATGGTCGGGACAGAAACCAGATAGACCACATCATGGTTAATGGTAGATGGAAACATGCATTACAAGATGTGAAGGTAAGAAGAGGTGCAGATGTGGGAAGTGATCACCATTTAGTAGTAGCAAAACTGAAAGTGAAACTAAGAAGGGCTGCACCAACTGTAACTACACAGAAAAGGTTTGACATCAGCAAATTGAAGGACTCCCTTACCAGAAAAGCTTTTGCGGCCGACATAAAGAAACGATATCAATTTGCCAAAAGTCAGGAAAAGACATTGACTGATAATATAGACCAGAATTTCAACACCATTTCAACAATATACAAAGAAAGCAGCAAATCATGCTTGGGATTCCAGGAAAGGAAGAAGCAAGACTGGATAACACCAGAAACATTAAACACCATAACGATGAGAAAGGAAATGAAAAGAAAGAAAACAGAAGCGAAGTCCCCCAGGTTAAAGCAACTATATAGCGAACAGTACAGTCAGCTGGACAAGGAAGTTAAACGCCAAACCCGAGCCAACAAAAGGAATTTCCTAGACGATCTTGCAAGACAGGCAGAGGAGGCAGCACTGAGAAATGAACAAAGCACAGTATACAAAATAACTAAATTCATCAGCGGAAAACGAGGTGCAAACAATATTACATTAGTAAGAGATAAGCAAGGCAATCTCATCACGACAGCAGAGGGACAGGAAACAAGATGGGCAGAGCACTTCAGAGAAATTCTGAACAAGGAACCACCAGAGACACAACTGAATGTTCCTGAAGCTGAAAACGATCTAGATGTGAATACAGACATTCCACGAAAAGAAGAAATCATCACAGCAATCAAAGGGTTAAAGAACGGCAAAGCTCCGGGCCATGATAACTTAAATGCAGAGCTATTTAAGACAGACCCTGAGCTAGCAGCAGAACTATTAGAACCACTATTTGCACAAGTGTGGAAAACGGGGACAACACCATCAGAGTGGAACAAAGGAATAATTGTCAAGTTGCCCAAGAAGGGAGATCTTGCAGACTGCAATAATTGGAGAGGAATCACTCTTCTCTCAGTTCCCAGCAAAATACTAGGCAGGATAATTATACAGAGAATTTCAAAGGCAGTTGACCACAAACTGAGGAAGGAACAAGCAGGATTTAGAAAGAATAGAAGATGTGTAGATCATATATTCACTCTCAGGAACATTATAGAGCAGTGCTCAGAATGGCAAAGAAGCTTTACATTAATTTCGTTGATTTTGAAAAGGCTTTTGACAGCATACATAGGGACAGTTTATGGAAAATACTGAGGGCTTATGGAATTCCAAGCTGCATAGTGTCAGTCGTAAAAAGATTCTATGCCAACTTTGCGTGTAGTGTTGGGCAGAGCGGCCTGACCTTTGAGGTGAAGACAGGAGTACGACAGGGATGCCCCTTGTCAACCACTCTATTTTTAACAGTCATAGACTGGGTGATGCGCCAGACGACAGAGGGCAGTCCAAGAGGAATGGGATGGGCTGCATTTTCTGCACTGGGGGATCTGGGGTGTGCAGATGACATTGCACTGCTGGCGCATTCGCATCAGCGCATCCAGGAAGAAACGGATGGACTTGGCAAGTTTAGCCAGCGGGTGGGCTTGAACATCAGTTTAGAGAAGTCTGGGGTCATGGCGCTCGGTGTGAGCAACCCTGGGCCCATGTCGGTGGGGAATCGGCGGTTGGTACAGATGGATGCCTTCGCATGCCTAGGGGGCATGGTGGCGCCAGACGGCGGGGCAGGCGGGGACATCAACGTCGGAATGAATGAGGCAAGAGCGGCCTTCTTTGGCCTGGGCAACATCTGGGGGTCCTCCCAGTGCAGCACGGGCACAAGATTGGGATTATATCGGAGCTGTGTGCTTTCTGTGCTTCTCTGTGGTGCGGAATGCTGGAGGGTTGCAGAGGGGAAGGTGTCGAAATTGTCCTCCTTTCGCACGGCATGCCTAGGAAAAGTTCACCGAGTCTTTTGGCCGAATGCCATCACTAGCCAAGATCTGCTTACTCGTAGCAAGCAAGAGGACATGCACACCATCATGGCTGGCAGACGCTGGAGCTGGGTTGGTCATGTCCTCAGAGGAGACCCCGATGCCATCACGGGAGCAGCTGTGCTTTGGACCCTGGGGGGGGGGGGGGGGGGGGGGGGGGGGCCGACCGGGAACAGCCTGGCGGAGGACTGTGGAGGCTGGGATGCGGGGAGTGAAGCAGAGTTGGGGCACTGTACGAAGGATGACCACCGACCGAGCAAAGTGGAATCAATTTGTTGTTGCCCTACAAGACGCCACTAGGCATGATGGCCACTGACTGCTTTGATGGTCGGCGGCTAAGGATCAAAGAAGAAGAAGAAAAGAAATGGGTCACTTAAGAAATTTTAGACCAGATTTACAATAAGTAAAAATATTATTTATGTGTTAGTATGTACATAATTTTTCTAACACTAAAAAGAAAATAAAAAATATAAAAAAAAATTTTTAACACACGCTTTTAATGCACTAAAAACCCAAAAATAATCTTTCAAGGAGTTTATAGCTTGCAGTAAAAAAATGTAACACCAAATTGACAAAAAGCGTGGGGCGCTGATTCTGCATGACATTAACTTCTGCTTTATACTTCATTAGACACTTATGGATAAAATATATGATAAGCGCTTAAGCACCCCACGCTTTTTGTCAATTTGATGTTAAATTTTTTTACTGCAAGCTATAAACCCCTTGAAAAATTATTTTTGGATTTTTAGTGCATTAAAAGCGTGTGTTAAAAATATTTTTTATTCCATCCATGTTTTCTCCACTGTATCATTCCACCAGGGTGGTTGTGTAAAAGGTGTTCGAGCTGTCTTTTGTTTCGCATTTTGACGCAATATGCGCACAGGGCTACTACTGCCATGTGGGCTTGTATGATACTGGAAGGTCTGTTTCAGTTTCCTGTGTCTGGTAGTCCGTCCCTTTGCATTGAGTACTACACAGGGTAGGTGATTGCTTTCTTGAGCTTGCAATGCATCCCAATGTGCAAAGGTGGCAGCAGCACTAGAAATCAGTATCTCCTGGTTTATTTGCCAGTTTTGTTCGTCATCCATCATTTTAAATTGATACGTTCATGTTGAGTAAAGCCTGGCTCAAGGCCATACCTTTTCTATTGTCCAATACGTTCCCCCACTGCTTAGACCTAGTATTAAAATCTCCAGCAATTAAACACTTTTTGTTAGGCTCTTCAGACAATTTCATCAGGAACTCCCAGCTACCCTCTTCCGGAAGGTGATCTACACAAGCATATAAACTGAAGACTCGCATTCCTGACTCCTTATATCCAGTGCAATCCCCATGCAATTCCACATCCTCACTAAATGTCTATAACTTGTGGATTTGATTGAAAGGGTGCAAGTTTATGTAAAGGTCAGTTCGACGATCCTGTCAGCCATCTTGTCTTGGCAGTTTTTGTACACGATAAAGGTGACATGAAACATCCACACACATTTTAACAACAATGGCGTCATCCACAAATTTGTCACATTCACATAAAATTTTAAAAGGATTACGTAAGATTATTGATATTTATCATATTCTTTCTGTGAGTGTGAAACATATAATTATCATGTGAACCAACTACAGGGTGATTGAAAAGTCATGTCCTATTTTTACGGTGTTATTTCTTTACTTCTGTCCAACTACTGTATACAAAATCAAAATAAAGACAATTAACTGCCATTTTGGTATATAAAATGCTGTATCACATCAACATTACAATTCACCTTTAGATCTCGTTTGGTCAACACATGATTTGATGGTGGGCAGCAATGTTTGCTGCCTTTTGTAATGCCAGGTGATTGGCCATTTCAGGTTTTATTTTCCTTTATTTTGTTTCTGGGAATAAAAAATGAAAACTCCATAAAATGTTCCACGCTGTCAACTCGATGTCTTTTCATGTCTTTCCTCATTCCTTTCACGTCTGTCTCAGATTCTCTTCTCAATGTATTCTTTGGTCTCCTTCTACCTCTCTTACCCTGGGGATTCCATAACAAGGACTACCTTGTAATACTATCAGCGGGCTTATTCAGTGTGAGCGCTTTCCATCGCCAGCGTTCACATTTCACATCTTATTCCACTGGCAGCTGTCTGTTTCATGTCATCCCTTTCATATTAGTGAGTGTCTTGTCATGCCAGTTCAATCTTTCTGTTCTACACAAACACTCATGTAAGAAAATCTGTAGTTTCTTGATTGTTGGTGGTGTTGTCCACATTTCAAAACCATACAGTAGGATTTGGGGGTCGGGGTGGATAAGAGGTATGGCGTCCACCTCGAATTTTAAAGGTACCTGGTTCGATTACCAGTATAGGGAATATAAGTCATGGAGATATTTTTTTTTCAGAACCAGTGGTCCTAATGATGTCATACTCCCCCTGATCTCCTGGGTAGTGAGATTGGATGCCTAGCCTTCTCAGATAAGAGCAAAAAAATAGGAGATCCCGTGTGCAAACTTGTTAAAATTCCTTCAGCAGTTGGAAATCGTAATGAGTAGACCATAAGGCCACTGCCCTAGCAAAATTTAAAAAATTAGAAACCTACCCACCACAAATATATTTATAGAATGTGTGATTCCTATATACACACATAGGGATTCTCGCCGGTGCTGCGGAGTTCGTGCATTGTGCTGAGATCCTCTTTGTGTGATCTAAGGGAGGAGATCGGAGCACTGATGGAGTTGTCCGTATGCAATGAAGATAGTCCTTAAAACCAAAACCAAACCAATAGATAGAAGTGAGGAAATAAACATTTAAAAATAGGAAGTGACTCTTCAATCACCCTGTAGAAGGAAATAAAAGGATCCCTTTACACGCCCATTGAGGCATATTGGGAATATGGTGTTAGGCCCATATTTTCTTGACCATCGGCACACTAGGGGTGATGTGGTCAGCATCATGCCGGCCGCCTTAACCTTCCTGTAGAAGGAGGTTTGCTTAAAATCAGTAAAGAGTAAATTTTTTCCCCTCCAACTAAACAGTATGTTGATTTAGAAAACAACATAGAAAACATTTTCTTTCTTCAGGCGAGTGATGATAGAAAAGATAGCATCACATCTGGCAGACTTCTCCCCACGTCTGATGAGCAACACTCGTGCGCTGTACCAGTACTGCCCCATTCCATCCATACGGTATCCACAGCTGGACAATGAGCTGTTCTGTAATATTTACTATCTCAAACACTTGTGTGACACTCTACGCTTCCCTGACTGGCCAATCAAAGACCCGGTGGGTACATGGATTTATTTGTTCCATAAAATGTTCCGCACAGTTTTCAACTGCAGGCATAGTACTTTGATTGGTTATTTATTTGTCAGTTTGCTTGAACAACCATGATTGGTTATTTATTTGTCAGTTTGTTTGAACAGCCGTGATTGGTTATTTATTTGCCAGTTTGTTTGAACAACCATGATTGGTTATTTATTTGTCAGTTTGTTTGAACAACCATCATTGGTTATTTATTTGTCATTTGTTTGAACAACCATGAATGTTATTTTTTTGTGTGTCAGTTTGTTTGAATAAGCATGTAACTGATTACTTGCTCAGATCTGTCATACTTTGAGATTTAGAACATTGACAGCCTATTTCATGCATCTGTCAATTTCATGCATCTTGTAGCCTAACCAGTCGTTCTGTCAAAATATCTCAGCAAAGTTCTCATGTATTTAGTTTTTCTTTGTTTTGAAATTATTTTTTAACTAATAATCATTAAATGTCATGTTGACTCTCATATATAGCCATTTCTGTCTATGGTGTTTGTTTTTGTTTGGGTCACTTCCTTTGTTGACTTTCTCTTATAACATGTTGTTAGCCTGTTATTTTACTTTTCTCCTTGTTCTATTTCTGTAATTGAATTGGTCACTGTGTTCTTTTTTTCTTTCTTCTAATTGGAAAGTTCTCATTGAAAATGGTCAGTCTGATCAGCGATGAATTTTATTTGCATTTGCCCTTTTGTAGAATGTTTTCCTCAGATTTTAAAATTGTCTTTGGAAAATGTTAATTTTTATATAAAACCACGGGAGCCGCGCCGGTGTAATGGTTACCACATTGGGCTGGCGATCAGATGTTCAAGGTTCAAGCCCGGGCGTGGGCATTTGAATGGGTGTCATAGACCGGGATTTTGACTGAATAACCTGAATGGCTCCTGAGATAAACCCTCTGTGGATGGGAAGGAGCGAAGCTCCTGACCGGGTTGGAAGGAAAGTCCACAGGCTCCCCAGCCTTGCAATGACATGTCATAGGGCCGAAGGGCTGAAAGCCCAAGTGCCGCTGGTAAAAAAAAAAAAAAAAAAAAATATAAAACCACACCCATTTGCCACACATTGATGTATTTGTTTGTTCATTGCCTGCTGATTCACTTCATAGCCTCTCCAGCATTTAACTAGAGCAGTCTAGTTTAACATTTGTTTGGATTTGTATGATACATCACAGTTTCTCATTAAATATGTCTTATTTCTTTTCTGATCTGATGTTGAACGTCTTGGGTTTCAGCTTCCTCATTTCCTCAAGGTAGAAAGAGGCCATTGCACAGATGAAGCTTATCATGTTAGAAGGAAGTACTTCACTTTCTTTGGGCATGTTATGAGAAGAAGAAAGCCTAAGTATATTGTGACAACAGGAACCTGTGGATTTGCTTGAAATGCAGTGATATCGATTCTGATCAATAACAGTAACAGAAAAAGAGACCTGGAAGTTGTGGAGAGACATGATCGCTTCGCCACAGGGTGAAGAAGAAGTTGTGGAAAGGGAATTACTCACCCCCACATCATAAAGCTGAGATCTAGTATAAATGATATCGTTTAACACATTAACTACTGAATTGGAAAACAAGCTGTGGCGTAATTAAATTTTGTTCCCATTTTCACCTTGTAGGTGTCTGCATAAATTAAGCTGTGGTTTCCTTAATTTTTTACAGATTTTTATTAATTATACGTCTTTTAAAGAGAAATTCTTCTTCTTTGTTCGTCCAGAAAAGGACGTTGGTTGCGTTGTGTCCGTTTACAGCGAAGCTGCGATATTTGCGCCTTTCGGCCGACATATCCGACTTCAGCACAGCATTTTTGGGACTGGGTTAGCCTTCCCTCTTCGATCCCTACTCACTCAGCCAGACTGCAGTGATGCAGCCTGTTTCCAGGACCACCACTTGGAGGTGGAGTAGGGTCTTGGTCAGCTCTGGTTCGCTGACCCTGACGCAGGCAGTCTAGCTATGGGTCGCTGACTGCATTCCTCACTGTTGGCGCATCTTAGGTCCCTTTAAAGAGAAATGAATGTACTATTACAACAGGCTGAAAAGATGTATGTTTACATGGTATGGTAAATATTATTAATAATATAAAATGATTGAAAGACAAAAACAGTTTCAAATCTCTTTTAAATTATCAACTTATCAACATATTGCTTGTTTCTAAGGCAGTTAATGCCTTTCTGTAGGTGATTATCAAGTAGTATATCCAATGACAAGAAAAACAAGCCCAGGAACATACACTGACTAATATTTACACTATTAGTAACTTATATAATCACACCTACACCACTTCCTAAAAATCTTAAGATTTACATGCAGATGTAGTTCACGAGTTGGGATGAAACGAAAACTATTTGTTGTTTGACTCTCACTAACTTGCTGCCATTGTTTTCTTTCTATTACTAAACATAGATCGCAGCCCTGAGCGGCTCGCAACCAAAATGATGAGATTTCATAAGCCGACCCCATCAGCTCATGGTAGTTAATGTGTTAGTGTTTCACTCCCCCATGGCAGCATGCACTATGGGACTATCATTACTTTATTAGCGGCAGAAGACTAATTAGGATTTGTTGTTCTGCCTGCCATTTTGTTCCTGCAGCTAAGCGGGCAAAATTCAGCCTTCATCCAGCTTGCTCACAAACAATTAAGTCGTCTTTTAAAAATTTCAGATAAAGTTACTAAAGGACATTTTGGATGCGTGGAAGAAAGAAGTTGAGAAGAAACCACCCACCATGTCTATTGATGAGGCTTATGAAGTGCTCAGTCTGTCGAAAGGAACAGGAGGGTGAGTGAAAACACGGTAACTTGGCAACTTAAGGAGCTGACCAATTAGAAGTTTAATTTAAATTTAGATGTTGCATTCAGATGTTTATGTTAAATTCAGATATTGATGTTCCATTTTAAATATTGCTGTATCATTAATATACTGCCCTGTATATTCGGGGGGGGGGGGGGGGGGGGGGGGGGGGGGGGGGGGGGGAGGGGATGGGGGGGGGGTGTATCCGAGGAAACAAAGAAAGAATATGACTACTGCTCCCTCTGGCATATAGTAAAAGGCCTCCAATATGAGATTGTGCATGGGGGCTGGCTACTTCTACTTACTTACTTACTTAGTAATCCCTCTTCTACCGTGAGGTGTAGAGGTTTGGAGGAGGGAGCGCCATACTATCCTATCAGCTGTCTTCTTTCTGACCTGGTTCCAATCTAGTCCTCTGTCCTTCGGAGATTGCATAATGTTGTCCTCCCAGCAGACTCTGGGTCGTCCTGGAGGTCTGGATCCCTGGCTCTTAGTTTCCCATACTTGTTGTGGTAGCCGATCTTCTTCCATTCTGCAGACATGGCCAAACCATCTTAGTTGGGACTGTTCTACTTGAGTCTGCAGTGGCTGGGTTTTGAGGCCTTGCCTTATTGTCTGGTTGCGGACCATATCTCTTCTTGTTACATTAACCACCTTCCCCATGTACCTCATTTCTGAGACTTGGAGCTGGTTTTGTGGGTTAGTCACTGCCCATGACTCGCATCCATATGTCAAGACTGGAACATCGGTGGAGCGGTATACAGCCATCTTCGTCTTCTTGCTAACTTCTCTTTTGCTGAGGAATCCTTGATTTATGGCCTTAAAAAGTCTCCTAGCTGCTGCTCTTCGGGTAGGTAGCTTTTCTTTTATGCCTCCCTTCCAATCTATAATAGCTCTGAGGTATTTAACTTCGTTGACCTGCTCCAGGACCTGTTCTCCCAGCTTAATCTGATGCCTTCTTTCCTCTCGTGATATCACCTTGGTTTTTGTTTTGGAGCTGCTGATGACCATCCCTCTCTTCTCCAGCTCTTCCTTCCAGACTTGCAGGTTGGATTGAAGATGTGCCTCTGATTTAGCAATCATGGCAACATCGTCGCAAATGCCAGCTCTGAAATACAGACCTGTCTCATCTTCCAGTACCCCACTGAATACTTTTTGGTCCTTACGTTACATGCTTTGATGACATCATCCATGAGGGTTATGAAAAGATATAGTGACATGACATCACCCTATCTTACACCACTGGTGGTCCTAACTCTTCTGACTTATAGTTTACTGTCCTCACATATAGCTTGGATCAGAGTTGCTGGAATGTTCTTCCTTGCCAAGCAGTCCCAAAGTTTGCTCCAGGGAACCTTGTTGATGCGTGATGCCATATGATGATGGATGGTATCCGCATGTCTGGTTTTGTGTGGTGTGCAGATGTGTTCAGTCAAAACAATGTTCATACAAAAATAACAGGGCAATCCACATAGGACGTCAGTAAACTCACGACGTATAAAGTCAATGATTCTTGTAACAGCCGTTGACGTTTTTCTTCATTATTTATTGTGGACGCCACAGTGACAAAATGGTTACGCGAATATGTAGGCACATCAAACAGTCATTATCACAACAACATTCAATACAGCAATAGACGGTAGACAGCATTACAATGATGAGTCAGATGCATGTTATATTTCAAAGTGCTGTAAATGTAGTCAGGTGAAAAACTCCATCCTTTTCTATAACAGCCAGGAGATAACCAGATGTATGAGATCAGTTCACTCTCCTTAGTTTGACTTCAGCAAGACAGACACGTCTGCCGAAGTATAAATAATGTCGTCAAAAATATCCTCTAGATAATAAAGGTTTTCCAAACCTAGTTCATTTAACAAAGTAGCAAGTAATGGTCCTTGGTACATGCATCAACCGATGCAGTACAATGCAGCGACATGTGAGCTGGGAAAAAACATCTCGTGACGACGACTTTCGCAGACAGGCTATGAATCGAAATCGCTCACGACCCAAAATCGATAGAGTTAATGAAAAAGTCAATTTACCTTGCTTTCAAGAAATACAGAAATATCACGCCTCCCGGCATGTGCAAATACACTAGAGGTATTATCCCGAATAAACGAAATATCCATAAGAGGACTACACATCCCTGACAGAACAAAAAATAGCGGAGATCCCCTCTTCAACGAGGCATCTCTTTCGCCATTCCAAATCGCTCACTCCACTAGTGGTGGGCGGAAACCGATCGACCAAGAAGCAAGACAAGTCATGCGCAGTCCAGCGCAAAAAAACCACAGCTCAAAACTTAACTGCATTCGATACCAACGCGAGAAGACAAATGCTTACCGAGAAAAGTGACAATAAATTTCAAGCAGTTGTTGCCCTTGCGTTATAAAATAGATATTGAAATAAAACGATGTTGCGAGAATTTATCACGCAACACTTGTCAAACACCTCTAGATCCAAGAAACAAAGATGCATCTCACCTTTATACTCAAGCGCTTTTTCACTCAGCTATTTGAGTGTGAAGATAAGGTCCTAAGTACTTTGGTTTGCTCGGAAGCCACACTAGACCGCATCCATTAGTGGCTCAGCCAGGCGTCTGAGTCTTTGCTCCAGTATTCTAGAGTAAATTTTACCACTGGCCACCTCATCAGGTGAACAAAATTGCTACAGAAACCACTGTTGTAAGAGCACATGAATGTTTTGGGGCAGGCTTCCAGCAAGGGGGCCTGCTGCAGTAGTGGCTCTGTGCTCCATATGGGTGAGGAAATGATGATGAAGATTCAGATGCTGCTGTAATATGTAGATTTGATTGCTAAAGGAGCATTATCTTTTTTTTTTGGGGGGGGGGGGGGGGGGGGGGGGGGGGGTTCCTTAGGCAGGTTGTGAAGAAAGAGGACAGTTTGGACATCTACCCACTATGATGGTGCACGTCTTCTTCATGGCTGCGAGTTAGCAGTTCTTGGTTGGTGACGGTGTTCGGCCAGAAAATTCAAAGAATCTTCCTTAGGCAGGTTGTGTGGAAAGAGGACAGTTTGGACATTTCCTTTTCTTTTACTCTCCAGCATTCTGCACTGTACAGAAGTACAGAAATTACGCAGCTCTTGTATATTGTATTGTTCACTTTTCTGTTATTTTGTGCCCAGATCACAGATATAAAAACTGAAATTTAATGTGAACCTTGCAAACTAAGATTTATATGATAGGTTGATAGTATGATGTGAGAAGTTTTTAAAACTTGACATGCTTCAGTGATTTGATGTGATGCTTCTTGCAGACATGACGAGGCAAAGATCCGTAAAGCTTACTTCAAGATGGCTCGTGACTATCATCCAGACAAGAATCCAGAGGGGAGAGTGAGTCTTTCTGATGCTTTCTGATTTTTGTGAATGACATGTGCAGCAAGTCTGAAAATTAATTTCTTTAATCTCTTTATATCCCACAACAGGTTCATATATCACACTACTTAATTTTGTTTGGGTCTGAATTATGTAATACAGCTAGGTCGCAATTAGTGTGAATAATGAATTCCATGAAATGGTCGCATCATTCGAATTCGCACTATTCGAAGTAATAATTATATGTAAAATTTGGTAATTGGTTCCAGCCCGATGGAAATATGCAAGGAAAATTTTTAAACATGTATTTTTTTCTTTTTTTAAATCTATTTATTGAGGTAATATAACAGCAAAAGATAAGAAAAATGTATTTCTGTTTCAACCATATTACAAACAAAGTAATAGAGTAGTTGTAGAAAGCAAACTTAAAAACTTTTTTTTAAAACTACTGAGTTTCGTACCTACAATACGACAAAAAAGTAATCGTCTTTTAAAATATTTAACAGCATATACTAAAATGTCTTCTTTTTCATACAAATGCTAGTAGGTGCAGAGAGCTTTATCCACATCTTGGTGAATTTGCATTCTTTGATCGACGTTAGGGTCAGCATCCATTTTTTGCTTCATGACTTCTACAGCTCGAAAGATGTCTTCAAAATCTTTGAGAGTAAACTCTTTTATTTGCCCATTATCTGCTTCTTCGAAATCATTGTCGGCTTCTTGTAACGCTTGTTGTTAATCTAAAAGAAGAAGATCATCATCAGTCTATTTTTCCAAGTGCGAATTGAGCAATTCCTGTATATCGTCATTTTCTAGATCATCAAAATCAAACTTTCTTCCAATGTTTGCTATTTCTTCAATAACAGAATGCTTTTGAGAGAGAAAACCTTTGAAATCAATTTCACAATGTGGCAGAATGCGCTTCCACACTGCACGCATGTTGCTTGCAGTTATTTGTTGCCAAGCATGGTGAATATTTTGGATTGCATCGTTGATGTTAAAATGTTTCCAGAAGTCAGTTAAGGAAATTGCATCTTCGTCTGTTGTTTTAGCAATTGCCTTTTCTAAAGTTTTTTTTCTTAGGTAGTAGGCCTTAAATGTTGCAATGGTTCGTTGGTCCATGGGCTGCAATAAAAATGTTGTGTCTGGTGGCCAAAAATGACTTTTACATTCTCACACAATGAACAAAGTGTAGTTGGATGACCTGGAGCATTATCCAATATCAGTAATGCTTTAAGTGTGATATTGTTGTCCTTGCAATATTTTTCAACAGCTGGGCAAAAATAACTTGAAAACCAGTCTTCTAAAACAGCTTTAGTCACCCATGCTTTCTTATTTGACCACCAAAGAACTGGAAGCGATCGATGGTTGTAGCCTCTTAGAGCATGAGGATTTGGAGACCGATAAACAAGCATTGTTTTAATTTAAAATCCCCTTCTGCATTACCTCCCAATAAAAGAGTTACGTGATCCTTAGGTTGAGTTTTTTCTTTCTTAGAAATATAAGTTCTGGAAGGTAACCGTTTCCAAAGCCAGCCTGTTTCGTCCACATTAAAAATGTTTGATCAGTGTATCCTTTTTCTTCGATTATTTTCTTCAAAACATCAGGATATTTAGTTGCCACATCCTCATCTGCGCTGGCCTCCTCACCGGTAATTTTAACATTTTAAAATTGAACTCGGTTTTTAAGGTGATCGAACCAACCAACACGTACAGTAAAAGTTTCTTCATGATCCTTTTCACTTCTGTTTTCTTTCACTGCCTCAAATAAACTTAAAGCTTTTTTTCTGAATGACTGCTCTGATTAGAGGAATACGTTTTTTATTGCAATCTTCAGTCCACATGACGCTCCATTTCTTTCATTGCAACACTTCTATTCGTTGTAGTTGTTTGCAAACCCCAAAAAAGCTTATGCAACTTTGCCTTTTTTTTTTTATTTCATCTGCATGTTTTATAATATTCTGTATCATAGATTCAGGCATTCTGACTTCTCGTCCTATTTTAGAGTTACTATGACCATGTCCATGGCGTTCAATTACATCGAATATTTGTTCTAATGTAATAACAAGCGTCTGTTTTTTGGTGCTGTCATTGTTTTCATCTGAAGTATTTTACCGTTTGTCAATTTTGTTATGGGTACTTTAACAAAAAAAAACACAGCTGTATATGGTAATATGGTACAACAGGCAGCAGCCCATCCACACACTATGATAGGCGAGTGCAGACTGATGTAGCTGCGTGTAAACCGCTAGACTTTAAACTCGACTTGCTTGTCATTTTTGCCCACGATTTGAAGAGTTTGGAAAAATCTGAAAGAAAAAAACTCGTATTAATTAAATTTGGGCTAGCGTTAAATATGATCCGGGAATCATTTACTAATTCGCACTAAATCGAATTCGCACTACTCAGACTTGCACTAATCGCAGCCTAGCTGTATTTGCATTATAACCAGGTGTGGCAATTTCTGGAAAAATGTGTAACTTATCAACATATCTCATTTCAAGAGAAATACAGAACATTTCTTAATCTTATTTCTTTACCTCTGTCCATTCTTCCATCTTCTGTGAACATGCTAACGAGGTGTTTTAACTCTTCTGACTTGTTTGATTAAGATATTGTTAACATGGATTTTGAGTGGGCTAGGATTTCTGCCAGCCAGCACTGTTTCACTTTAGCTGTGCTAATTGTCATTTTTTAAATATATTTAACATGTATTCAGTTCATGTGTATGTTACTGGAGTACTGTTAATGCTATGTGAAGTAGCTTTAGGTCATTTGCAAACAGTAATTTGTTTATGGTGTCTGATTGCAGATTTGCCTCTGAAGTATCCTGTCATTGTAGATATCCAGAGGGATAATAGTACACTGCCATGTTGCACTCCTGTGGATATTGTATGCAAGATTAATGAGAGCGAAAGGGCAGAATGTTAGACGGGCCTGCGCGCCCAATTCTTAACCCTTCGAAAATAATGTTCGTTCGTTTGTGTAACCTTAAATATGTTTGTGTGACCATTCAGTGCTCTTAACACAAATCTCTAGCTTTGTCCAGAAGTTGTCTTATAAAATATGCCAAAGTTTGTTCTTTTTATTCTGTCTCAGGCATTCTTCTATCTACAACTATATTGGTTTTCATCATATTAGGTGTTCATTTCACACTATACAGACCTGTCTTAAAATTAACAAGATGTCAGAACAACCTTTCCTCAAGTCACATTATGCATTGCTCAGTTGAAGATCTACTGTGAGTCTGAAACAGTACTATGCTGCGGTTATCTTGGCATACATTTTTACTGCATGATTCAAGAGGGAGATGCCTCTTGTATGTTATGCAGTCTCATGTAATACCTTTATTCTTCCAGACTGGTATTACTTAGGTCACCTACCAGTCTTTAGGATTGTTCTTTCTGCCAATGCTGTATTAAAAATCATCTCTAACCATTCATTTCATTTTCACCACAAGCCTCTGTGTCTTCTGTAGTTAATTCCATCTGTTCCTGCAGACAGGGGTATACTTGAAATAACTGGCACCCCGCGCAGATCCTACCTTCGGCACCCTTACCTCCATAGATAAACACTGAAAAATAAGCTTACAAGTAGATTTTTAGCAGTAAAGTACTGTCATAATAGTTTTGGATGGTACCCCCTTCTGACTGTCACCTGGGGCAGAGTGCCACCCTTAGTACAGCATTGCCTGCAGACCTAAGTTTTGGGCTGTTTCTTATAAACTACTTCTATTTGATAGAGTAATATGCTTGGTTTATGTTGTTCACATTACATTCTTCCTCTTCTTTTAACCTACTCACCACAAAAATATTTATAGACTCTGTGATTCCTGTATATACACACTGAGATCCTGGAGTTTGTGTACTGTGCTGAGATCCTCCTTGTGTGATCTAAGGGATGAGATCGGAGCACTTATGGAGTTATCCGTGTACAATGAAGATGGTCCTTTAAAACCAAACAAAACCTCTTCTTTGGTCCTTGGCCACTACCTGACAAAGCAGTTAATGACAATCATGTCTGGTGGCTTCTTGTAGGGCAGCAACAAACTCTTTCCACTTTACTTGGTCTGCTGCCATCCTTAGCATGGTGCCCCTGCTCTGGTTCATTCTTTGCATCTCTTATTAATGTTAATGTTAATTAGGATCGACGTCATTGCACTCTGGGCAAACCCATAGGTGCTCAGTCTCCCTCCGCAAATGTTGAAGGGTATGAATGCTAATTGTTCCTGTTGCGCACTGGTTGTATACACGCTGGATGCGTCCTCTCGTACATCCATCCCTGCTGGTCTTAGGTTAGATGCCAAATTCCAGCAGTCTTAGCCTTGATGATTCGTTGATTGCAGTATCATTTTCTAATAGGCAAACATGAATTGCTTACAGTATTTCTCTCTTATCCATGTCCAGTACACCTTCTATGGGTGCTCTTGAAGCTAGTCTGTCAGCTCTTTCATTGTTGCGTACCCCTGCATGACCAGGACAGTAGATCCATATCAGTTCTTGAAGATTTAATGCTTCTATGGAGGTTTTCCATTCATGTCAGAGCCATCCATTTTGGACTTTTTGAAGCATGGATTATCCAACTGCCTTTGTTAATAAATTCTCAGACAGCCATCTTAAGGCAGCAGTAACTGCTTCTACCTACATTCTCATGCAGGAGATTGTTACTTAAGCCCCACTGTGTTCAGCGACGGTTCTGTCCTTTACTCTAGCAGAGAAGCCCCACCCTGATTTATTACCACAGATTACAGATCCATCAGTGTACACAATGCCATCATCATCCCCAGCATTAACATTTATAAGCTGATCAATTTCCAGCTCTTCTCTCCCATTGGCCCAAGTTCTGCACTCTCTACCAAGGCTGATGATGACTTGCTGGTAGTTCATCTAGCTCTCATCTGACTTACTCCACTCTTCTCCCTTGAATATATTTTAATAGTCTCCTCTGCCTGCGTCATCCATGACATCCCCCTCTTTATTCTTGCTCCTTTGATGTCAGCTATTTTCCCATGCAGGGGATGCCTTTTGTCTTTGGTTACTCGCATATATGCTTTTATCTGGGCCATCATATATCTCGATCTAATTGACAGCAATACAAACATGTGCCGCTTCATCACAATGGGGGTATCTTGCCTACAGCCCAAGACTATACGCATCCCTTTGATTTGAATGTGTTCCAGTCGTTCACATTGTGATATTGACAGCATCTCTCCTTCCGCAGTTCTCTACCAGGTTACTCTTGGACAGCCTCTCTTTTGCCTTCCTTCTGGGGTCCATAGCGTGGAAGTTGTGGTGATGGTGTCAGGGTCTCTTCTTAGGATATGGCCAACCAAATTCCGGCATCTACCCGCTGTGATGGCATGAATATGTTCTAGATGGCTCTGATCACATAACATTACTTGTACATAATGGCCTACCCACTCTTGTATTTACAGCAGTGTGTTTATGTTATTAATATATTTATGTGAGTAATTCAGGCTTTCTACCTCCTCTCAGGAAATGTTCGAGCAAGTGAATAAAGCATATGAATTCCTATGTAGTAAAACCAAGGTTAAGGATGGGCCTGATCCCCAAAACATTGTCCTCATACTGAAAGCCCAGAGTATTCTCTTCAGTCGCTACAAGGATGGTAAGTATTTGAGACATACAAAAATAGTTCCATGTATCCTGCAAGTAAATTCAAACACTCAAATCCATATTTTGTTAGATTTGAGTGGCAGAACTTGCTTGTGACTTACAGTAATGGTGATCTCTATCTCAGAGTTTTACTACCTAGATCCAGACCAGGGGTCAGCGTAAGGTAGATCCTATCTACCTGTAGATCACAGGGGATGATTTGGTTATCTCTAGGTAACTGGGGGGGGGGGGGGGGGGGGACAAAGAATCTTAAAGCTAGAGAAATTGTGGACTAGCCCACTCTGATCAGCATTTAAAAGTGAAATATTCCCAGAATTAAACACATCCTTTCCACGTTCCCAGTGAAAACTCATGAGCTAGGCTACTCAATTCACTTTAAATATCACCTGCATAAGATAGGAATACAAACGTTTCTTTGAGGTGAACTTAACAATTGATCAAATGTCATTTAACATGTAATTTCCACTGCCCTGTTAATAGAATTACAGGCAGCAGATTGCTCAGCAGAGATTAAAGTTACGTAAAGGCTGCATTTATTCCAAATACTCCCTGAAAACAGACATGATTTTATTAAGGTAGATCTGTAGAGAGCTGAGTTTTTCTAAAGTAAGATCCCCACAACTCAGAGGTTGCTCTGTCCCTGATCTAGATAGTTTACTCCCAGAATAGCATCAGTTTACCATATATTTATTTAAACATTTATGTAGTTGTGAATATAGAATATGTGAGTCCTGTTTACATACATTGGGATCCTTGCGGTGCTATGGAGTTCGTGCACTGTGCTGAGATTCTCCTTGTGTGATGTAAGGGAGGAGATCGGAGCACTTGTGGATGTGTCTGTGTGCAATAAAGATGGTCTTTAAAAACCAAACCAAACCATTGTGAATAGCATTGCAGTTGTAAATGCTGTTCTCATCATTACTGTCATCGGTGGTACTTGCCATATCCTCTGAACAAGTATCCTTTTCCTCCCCTCAGAGCTCCAGCCTTTCAAGTATGCAGGTTACCCCATGCTCATCAAGACCATCCGAATGGAGACCAATGATGACCAGCTGTTCAGCAAGTCAGCCCCTCTCCTGTCTGCAGCAGCAGAGTTGGCATACCACACTGTCAACTGCTCAGCTCTCAATGCTGAAGAACTTCGCAGGGAGAATGGCATTCAGGTCAGATTTTGCTTTATGTAGTAACCTGGCAACCTTTTAAAGCTAAAAACAGAAATTAATAAAAATTGGTATTGAGTCAGTTTTACAATTGAACAAGAGACTAAAAACTTGGGAAGTCTCAGGGGTTTACCCTTCGTCAGCCACCATCACAAACAAGAGACAAGGACAAGATGTATAGACAGGTTCAGAGAAAAAGACAAAGGGAACTGCAAACATCATTGTCTTTCACTTACTTACTTAGTCGTTCACCTTCTACTGTGAGGTGTAGATGTATTGTCTTTCACGCTACCTGTTAATTTTTCCATTGACATTTCCTTTTTTTTTTTAAACATGGACACTTTCTCTTTATTTCATCATTGGCACATTCTCTTCTTCTCTCCATAGATATTTCCACTTTATTTTCCCATTGACAATCCATCTTTATTTTACTGTTGACATGTCTTTGTATTTCATTGTGACTGAGTAATATTGTGCAGAAGTAAGGCAGTTTGCATTCTGTTGTGTGAAACAACTTGGTCCGTACTATTTTGTTCAATGCACCAAAATGCACTGGGTTTGAAAGGTATGCATGTTGGTTGTTATGTGTCATCTGTGAGTGCCTCATAAGGTGATGTTTGGGGAGTCTGTTCAATGGTATGGGGAGAAAGGATCTAATGTTCATATCACCTTGTCACTGAAGTCATGTATCAGTGCCATTGTTTGGATAATTTTGTTGGACTTGACTTGTTCTACAAAGTTTTATCCCCTTGACAAATGTGTCATTTTATTGAGGGCCCAGTGGAAGGGTTCTTGACAGAATTTATTCATTGACACTATGGCTTTATCTCACTATTTCATCATGTTGGTTTCACTGTTGATATTGTCTCTTTATGTCACCATTGTCATTTTTCTTCTTTATTTTGTCACTGAAACTTTTTTTTAGTCATTGACACTTTTCACGAGAATAAAGTGGGGAATGTCATGGATGGCACAGGCAGAGGCAACGATTAAGCAGGTGACCACAGTTGAAAATATATTCAAAGGGGAAGAGTGGAGTAAGTCAGATGAGAACTGGACTAACTACCAACAAGTCATCATCAGCCTTGGTAGAGAGTGCAGAACTTGGGCCAATGGGAGGGCAGAGCTGGAAATTGATCAGCTGATAAATGATAATGCTGGGGATGATGAGGCCATTGTGTACACTAATGAGTCTGTAATCCGAGGTGAGAAATCACGGATTGGCTTTACTGCTAGAGTAAAGGGCAGAATTGTCGCTGAACATAGTGGGGCTTACATGATAACAACCTCCAGCATGAGAATGGAGGTAGAGGCAGCTACTGCAGCCTTAAGGTGGCTGTCTGAGACTTCATTAACAAGGGCAGTTATTGTATCAGACTCACAGTCCATGCTTCGGAAGGTCCAAGGTGGAATGCTCCGGCATGAATGAAAAACCTCCATAGAAGCCTCAAATCTTCAGGAACTTGTGTGGATCTACTGTCCTGGTCATGCAGGGGTACATGGCAGTGACAGACTAGCTGCCAGACTACTTATGAAACAGCCTTCCACACCACCTAAAAAGCCTACCTACACAATATTCTTTTAACAAAGCACTTTTCAAACACTTCCTCAACACTGATTATCTACCCCCTTAGAAACAGCATTTGCCTGTCAACATCTCATCCATAGGTCAACATTTCTTTTCCTCTTCCGCTCGTTTTTGTGTGTGAATAATTTGTTTTATATCCATGTAATATCATTATTATATTCACTTTAAAATATTATTATATAATGTAATGTATGTGTGAATGTACCCACATAATACTGTACTTTAGAAATGTGAGTTGTGAGAATGTACCCACTTACCACTGTACTTTAGAAATGTGAACTGTTTTTTTTTTTTTTTTTTTATTTGTTTTTTTTTTACTGCTAAAAGACTTTTCCTGCCCCAGAAGTGCGTAAGAAAGTGTTATTATTATTATTTCATTTTCCACCAAGAATGTATGGACATAAGCGAGAATGTGTTTATGTAATTTTTGTATTGATGATTGATGACACATTCAAAAATACAGATTAATTGTAGACGGATTGACCGCATGAGTGTCTGTCGGTATACAGAATTTATTTATTGTTTTATTTATTTTATTTTATTATTACTTTTTTCTCCCAATTACTAGCTTGTTTGTTTAAAAAAAAAAAAAAACCGACTCATTTTTTTTTAAAATTATGATTGCATACTGTAAATGAATGCTGTTATGGTAACTTTATAATGTTGCATGCCTTTAAATTAATGCTTAAAGCATCATGTGGGAATGAAAGGATATAGTATGCAAGATTAATGAGAGTGGAAGGGCAGAATGTTAGACGGGCCTGCGCGCCCAATTCTTTACCCTTCGAAAATAAAGTTCGTTCGTTCGTTCTTCAAGAGCACCCATAGATGATGCATTGGATTTTGATAAGGGAGAGATAATGAGGGCAATTAATATTAGAGAATGACACTGCTATTGATTAATCATATAACTGCTGGAATTTGGCAAGAAACGTAAGACCAGCAGGGATGGACGTATGAGAGGATGCATCTGTTGTATATACAACCAGCGCGTAACAGTAACCTATGGGTTTGCCCGGAGTGCAGTGACGTAGATTCTGATCAACAATAACAATAACTCACTAATCATAGACACGTCTAAATTATTTCACAACTGACAGTGAGTTAAAGACTTCATTGCTTGTCAATAAAGCAATGTTTTGGGGATTATCCTTTATCAGCCACAGTCACAAGTGGGAAGCAAGGATTAGAAATATAGAAAGGCTATGAAAAAGTGGCAAAGGACACAGCAAACACATGTACAAAAATTATAATTAACAAAGTTTGACAAATGAGCCGTTCACTATAAACACAGGATGTTTTGTGATTATCCTTTTCCAGCCACAGTCACAAATGGGAAACAAGGATGAGAAATATAGAAAGGTTATGAGAAAGTGACAAAGTACACAGCAAATACATGTACAAAAATAATAATTGTTAATAAATAAAGCGAAAGAAAAATAATGCAAAGAAATTAACTGCAAAAACACGGCAAAGTACATCTTATACAACACAACAAAAATATGGCTTGATGATGATCGATGTGAATTAGTGTCACTTGGCTAGAACAAGGACAGGAAGTGAAATCATGGGTAACAGAGGCCAGTAAGAAGCAGAAATGCTGGAAAATAAAACTCTGAAATGGGACAACAACAACAAATTTGGGGTAAGAAAAATGACGAATAAAAGAAGGAAGGCACTGTTCCTATAAATAGCCACGTAATGGCAGAAATTAAAGAAAATAGGGTCAGAAATTAAATCCTTCAGGGGAAGGCCAAGCCATTTTAAAAATGAGGAGATTCTTAGTGGAAAATTTGTTGTCATCATTATTACTGTTATTTGCAACCACGAGATAGTCCTGTCAGAATATTAATCCATTCAGTCATCTTGTTTGTCTTCCATTGCAGGTCCTGCAAGATGCCTTCTCCAGGTGTGTCAGTGTTCTCAGTCAGTCCAGTAAGCAAGAGGACATTGCTGTCAATGTGAGAGCTAGGTCTAATTAATTACACTTAACAAAGCCAGTGATAACCATGTTGTTGTTGTTTAACTAGGACTGCTGAGCTTCTCACTCTTTTGCAGCCAATACCAAGTTGAAGACTCCTTGGTATTATCTACACTGTAGATCTAGGCTTTTCTTGTGGCTTTTCTGCCATTCCGAAACATGTTGACTTGAAGTCATGAGCTCCAGTTTCTCCAGCTTTGCTGATATTTAAAGGATCATCACATCTGGTCCCAAACTAGGAGGAAGAAGCATGTGGTATACTGTGTATTCCTTGCCATCCAAGGGAGCTCTCCAAATATGCAGAGCTAAAATACTGTGCTCTGGTTCTGGGCTTGCCTAATGTGACGTCCTATGCAGAGCCACTTCTCAGCTCCCCTTGCCCATCATGGGCCTATAGTGAGATGCTCCTGCTTGCAGTCAGCCAGGGTAAAAAGCCAGAGTTACATCTGGGGCTCAAGTGACTCCTCAAGGCTTAGTGTGCAATGCTGGGTTCTCAACAAGCTTCACCACAGGGGGAATCCCTGGAAGTGTGTGAATGATTTTAAGAGTCAGTGAGGATGTAATTAGCCTCACAGACAGGCTCACTTCCACATTTGAATACTTTAGCATTATGCTTAGCTGGTGGTCATATAAGGATGACTCCAAATATGCCGCCATGCATGTGATAACCATGTAATTCCCAGGGGTCTCTGTAGAGACAAAGAAAGAATGGGAACTGTGCTCCCTCAGACATCTTGTAAGAGATGACTGATTAAGGTTGTGCCTTGCTTGGGCTGGCATGTTCATCATTTAAGACAGTTTGTTACAGGAACCGCTGTTGTAGGAGCACATTAAGTGTTTTGTGCATGTTTTCTGCAAGAGAACCAAATTCAGCTGTTACTGTGCACCTGGAGGATGGGAGAGGGGGAGAGAGAGAACATAGTTGGATATTGGTGTTTTTGATATTGTTTGTTTATCCAAACTGAGATAAGAGAATTGATGATTTCTTTCTCATTGTTCCTACAGGTAATTTCAGGAAAATCTATTACTCACTTCCAGATCTAACATGGGAATTCCCAGTAGTTCTCTAACTTGCCTATTTTCTAAATCTGACATTGAATTACTTAATTTCTTAATCTCGTGTAGGATACCTGGATAATCTGCAATTTGTGCATTTTCTTAATCTTATATAGAATTCACATAGATTTCTTGGAAGTTACTTCCTTTTCTTCCTTTTCTTAGCTTCAAATAGAATTCATGAAAGGTACTTAATTTTGTTAACTTCACATAGAATTCCTGGAAGGTACTTCAGTTTCTTAACTTCACATAGAATTCCTGGAAGGCAGTTCATTTTCTTAACCTCACATAGAATTCATAAAAGATATTTTATTTTATTAACTTCACATAGAATTTCTGGAAGGTACTTCATTTCCTTAACTTCACATAGAATTCCTGGAAGTCATGCAGCTTACTTAATTCACATAGAATTCTGAAAGTTATTTAACAACTTAATGCTCTTAATATCACATAACAGTTTACTATGCCTAAGAACTTGAACTAGGGGACCTTAGTTACAATGATCCTGCTGACTGGCTTCATGTTTTCTGTTTGATTTGACTAGGTGTGTATGTATATTGCCAAATGCTATGCTGTGTCTGCCCAGTTTGAAGGGTGCAGGGAAAAGATACAGGAACACTCGGCAATCATCAAGGATTTGTGTAGGATTTTGTATTATAAGGTAGGCCCAGCTTCTTTGCTATATTTCTCAATTCTGTAACCCTTGAACTGAAATCCTTGGGGATAGCTACATTTCAGAAACCAGTTTGGGTTTTCAGATATTGCTCAAAATCATTCAAAAATCAGCCCATATTTGCACATCAAAAATAGCCCAAGTTGCCAGATCGACACTAAAAAATAGACCAAAGTCACCCAAAATATCAATGTTGCCCAGATTTTAATCTCAAAGTAGCTCAAAGAGAATTTCGATTTTCAGAGTATTTAGGTTTTCAAGTGTTCGGATGAAAGGTTATAGACCTGTAGGAGATTATTTGCTTGAATATCCAACTTCCTGAAATAATTAGGAAAAGACCAGTGAAACAAAAGGTTTAGAATAGTTGTTGACATTGGATAGGACAGCACATTGAGGAAGCTTGCTGATAGCATTGTATCAGGCCTCAAAATTATGCAGGCGTATTCTCATGTTTTACTTTTTATTATTTTAAAGGAATGGTTGGTATATTTGTACAAATGTAATTCAGTGCTTTCAAACAGTTATTTAACTTACTTACTTACTTAGTCGTTCCCCTTCTACTGTGAGGTGTAGAGGTTTGGAAGAGAGAGCGCCAGACTATTCTATCAGCTGTCTTCTTCCTGGCCTGGTTCCATTCTAGTCCTTGGTCCTTCAAAGATTGTCTAATGTTGTCCTCCCAGCGGACTCTGGGTCGTCCTGGAGGTCTGGATCCCTGGCTCTTTGTTTCCCATGCTTGTCATGGTAGCCGATCTTCTCCCATTCTGCAGACATGGCCAAACCATCTTAGTTGGGACTGTTCTATTTGGGTCTGCAGCGGGTGGGATTTTAGGCCTTGACGTATTGTCTGGTTGCGGACCATGTCTCTTCTTGTTACTTCAACCACCTTCCTCAGATACCTCATTTCTGAGGTTTGGATCTGGCTTTTGTGGGTTGTAGTCATTGCCCATGACTCGCATCCATATGTCAAGACTGGGACATAGGTGGAGCGGTATACAGCCATCTTCGTTTTCTTACCAACCTCTTTCTTGCTGAGGAATCCTCGATTTATGGCCTGATAAAGTCTCCCAGCCGCTGCTTTTCGAGTGGCCAACTCTTCTTTGCTGCCCCCCTTTCGATCTATAATAGCTCCGAGATATTTAAAGTGGTCGACCTGCTCCAGGACCTGTTCTCCCAACTTAATCTGATGTTTTCTTTCTTCTCGTGATATCACCATGGATTTTGTTTTAGAGCTGCTTATGACCATCCCTCTCTTCTCCAGCTCTTCCTTCCAGACTTGCAGGTTGAATTGGAGATGTGTCTCTGATTTAGCAATCAGGACAACATCATCAGCAAATGCTAGCTCTGAAATACAGACCTGTCTCATCTTCCAGTACCCCACTGAATACTTTCTTGTTCTCTCCTTACATGCCTTGATGACATCGTCCATGAGGAGTATGAAAAGATAAGGTGACAGGATATCGCTTTGTCTTACACCAGTGGTGGTCCTGAACTCTTCTGACTTATAGTTTGCTGTCCTCACATAATTTCTGCAAGACTTGTAGAAGCTCTGTATAGCATGAATCAGAGGTGCTGGAATGTTCTTCCTTGCCAAACAGTCCCAAAGTTTGCTCCAGGGGACCCTGTCAAACGCCTTTTCCAGATCTATGAAACAAAGATGGATCTCACTCTTGTACTCAAGGGCCTTTTCACTCAGCAGCCTGAGTGTGAAGATTAGGTCTTGAGTACTTCGGTTCGCTTGGAATCCGCACTGGGCTTCATCCAATTGTGGCTCAGCTAGGCATCGGAGTCTCTGCTCTAGGATTCTAGAGTAGATTTTACCAGGGACACTGAGAAGGGATATGCCTCTGTGGTTTCCACATTGTTGATTGTCACCCTTTTTGAAAATCGGTGTTATGATGGCAATCTCCCAATCCTTTGGTATGGCCTTGTTGCACCATGCTGCCTGTAGGACCCTTAGGAGTAATAGGTCACCTGATGCTCCCATGTACTTAACCATTTCTGGTGTTATACCATCATGCCCTGCTGCTTTGCCCATCTTGATTTTCTCCAGTGCTGCCTTCAGTTCTTCCATCTTTATGTCATCTTCATCACCATTTGTATCCTCTTCTGTGCTAGTGCTAATCATTTCTGATGCTCTACCTTGCTCACCATCAAGGAGTTCTGAGAAATATTCTTTCCATCTTTCCATTACTTCCTTCGGGGCAGTAAGCAATTTGCCTTGCTTGTCCTTTATAAATTTAAGAGGGCATTGTTTTTCCTTCCTCATGTTCTTTAGGGTCTTATAGAACAATTTCTGGTTTTCTTGCGCATCCTTTTCTAGCTTTTCTCCAGATTCTTCCCAGGACTTCTGTTTTGCTGCTAGCACCTTGTTCTTTGCTTCTGTTCTGAGTATCACATATTCTCTATATTTCTCTATTTGTCCTGCTGTGTTTTTAGCTCCTAAGTATTGTTTCCAGGCCATTTTCTTCTCTCTTATTTTCTCTTTGACTTCTTCTGTCCACCAAGGTGTCCTCTTTCTCTTGTTCCCAAGTCGGACTTCACCACATGCTTCTGCAGCAGCTGTCTTTATGATGCCCTTGAATTTAAGCCACAGGGTTTCCAAGTCATCAGGTTGTTCTTCTGTGTTTCTCACCGCTGTAGCAATAAGTCCCTGATATCTGGTCTTAATTTCTGGCTCTTTCAGCTTGTAGGTCTTAATGCTCATTTCTTCCGTTCGTTTACTTGGTTTCTTGCGTGGTGCTGGGCAGTTCCTAGGCTGAGCAACTCTTTCAGTTGTTCTTTTGATTGTAAGCAGGTAGTGATCACTTCCAATCTCTGGCCCCCTCCAGACTCTAGCATCCCGGACATATTTGAATGAGCTCCTCCTAACAATGGCATAGTCGATCACTGACTTCTCATTCTTTGTTGGTTCACACCTAGTGTATGCATGTATGCGCTTATGGGGGAACTTTGTGTTGGTAATGATCAGATTCTGCTCACTGCAGAATCTGAGGAGTCGCTTTCCATTGTCATTGAGAGTATCTTCTCCATATCTTCCGATAACTCCACCCCATCTAGCATGGTCATTTCCAACTCTGGCATTGAAATCTCCGAGCATGATAATTTCATCTAGGCAGTCATCCACTGTCCTTTGAAGCAGCTCGAAGAATTCTTCCTTGACCTCTGGTCTCTCATCCTCATTTGGCCCATACACTATGACCAGGTTGACTATGGTTTCTCCTTCTTTTAGTTTTACAACCATAATGCGCTCCGAGACAAAGTTCCATCCCTTGATACTATCTTTCTGGTTTTTGGCCACAATGCAACCCACGCCCCCTTTAGCTCTTTCAGATGTGGGTACACCACTGTATAGCAGAGTGTTGCCATCGAGATCCATGACTCCTTGTCCCTTTTTCTTTGTTTCGGTAATAGCCAGGATTTCTAGTTTTGCTTTCCTCATCTCTTCCATCAGCTCCTCTTCTTTCCCATTTATACTTCTTGTGTTCCATGTTCCATAAGTCGTAGTCCGTAGTCCGTTCCAGTTCGTCGCCTTTAGAATCAGTCCGGTTTTCTCTCAGTTATTTAACACACACATCAAAAAATAAAAAGAAAGAAAATGTATCTGCAAAAAACTGTGACATGTTGTTAAGTCAATCCTCGCTATTCGCGGGGGTTATGTTCCTTGTAAACCCAGCGAATACGGTATCCGCGAATACAGAACCATTGATTCTATGGAAAAAAGGGGGTTAGGTTCCTGTAGGACCCTGTTCACCATACGCTGTTGCTATCGATCACCATAAACACATCATTTCTTGTACCTTTCTTGTAAAAAACAGCTTTTTTTATTATACTGTTTATTTTATAAATGTATTTTATGCACTCTTTCCTTTGTAATAGTACAGGATGTACAATCTTTTGGTGTACCAGTACTCACTCACTGACCCATTCACTCACACTGTCACCACTCATTCACACATCCAGATGCAAACACACACATTATTGCAAAATCCCTGGAAAACAAAAACTGAAAACATTTACACAGAACATTTAAAATTAGGAAATAAAGAAAGTTTCATACAGACATCCTAGAAAGTTTATCTAACACACGTATTTTATCACTGAGGCTCATCACAACCTTCTTGTGCTTAGGCACACTTGTCAACACACTTGCAGGATGCTTGGATTCCATTATTAATTCCAAAAATAATCAAAAACAGTGTAAAACTGCAAAAACGTGGATGAAAAGATGCTCGACAAAGACGTGTAAACACAACGAAAGCCACGAGAACAAGGAGCCAGCCTGTCCTTGCTGCGTGATAGGTGTCTCAAAGTTTTTTGCCTACTGCGCATGGCAGCGAGGTGCCCACGAATGGCGAAAAATAGGTTACACTCTATCTGGCATGAATGAGTGAATTCGCAACACATGACGAGCGAGGATTGACTACTTTGTTAATGAGGCCAGTGTGGCATCAGTGTGTTATGTTCTGCACCATACTAGTGCATTACCTGTGTTGGGCCATTTTAATATCACCAGGCGTTGATTAGTAGTCTGGCAGATCACACCATTATCACTGTGGCCTTCTTTAATTATTACAGAGAACTCTAAGAAAAAATTAACATTGTGGGGGGGGGGGGGGAGAATCTGTTTAGAACACTAGTTTGGATTGTGTTGGTTTTTGAGCAGCAAGATAATGCAGTAATTTGTTCACCAGTGTTGCCTTTTTTTCATACCTTCGTATAATATTATCTTGGACATTGTTGATGATAGATGGGGCCACTTCATGGACACTGTCAGTAAAAGTTGAGGACTAGCCTTAGACTATTTTGGATTGAAATAGGTGCTGACCTTGGACAATGCCAGAAGTAGGGGTTGATCCTTGGACAGTGTCAGCGATAAGTAGGGATTGATCCTTTGACAGTGTCAGTAAGAAGTAGGGGTTGATCTTTGGATAGTGTCAGCGATAAGTAGAGGTTGATACTTGGACAATGTCAGTAAGAAGTAGGGGTTGATCCTTGGACAGTGCCAGTAAGAAGAAGGAATTGATCTTGGAGAGTGTCAGTAAGAAGGGGTTGACTGTGGAACATGCCTGTGAGAAGCAGGGGTTGATCCTTGGACAGTGCTATGAGAAGTAGGGGTTGATCATTGGACAGTGTCAGTGAGAAGTAGGGGTTGATCATTGGACAGTGCCATGAGATGTAGGGGTTGATCATTGGACAGTGTCAGTGTGAAGTAGGTGTTGATCCTTGGACAGTGTCAGTGATAAGTAGGGTTTGATCTTGAGACAGTGTCAGTGAGAAGTAGGGGTTGATCATTGGACAGTGCCATGAGAAGTGGGGGTTGATCCTTGGACAGTGCCAGTGAGAAGTGGGGGTTGATCATTGGACAGTGCCGGTGAGAAGTGGGGGTTGATCATTGGACAGTGTTGGTGAGAAGTGGAGGTTGATCATTGGACAATGTCAGTGAGAAGTAGGGGTTGATCATTGGACAGTGCTGGTGAGAAGTGGGGGTCGATCATTGGACAGTGCCAGTGAGAAGTGGAGGTTTATCATTGGATAGTGCTGGGGAGAAGTGGGGGTTGATCATTGGACAGTGCCATGAGAAGTAGGGGTTGATCATTGGACAGTGTCAGTAAGAAGTAGGGGTTGATCAATGGACAGTGCCATGAGAAGTAGGGGTTGATCATTGGACAGTGTCAGTAAGAAGTAGGGGTTGATCAATGGACAGTGCCATGAGAAGTAGGGGTTGATCATTGGACAGTGTCAATGATGAGTAGGGGTTGATCTTGGGACAGTGTCATTGAGAAGTAGGGGTTTATAATTGGACAGTGCCAGTGAGAAGTGGGGGTTGATCATTGGACAGTGTCTGTGAGAAGTGGGGGCTGATCATTGGACAGTGCCAGTGAGAAGTAGGGGTTGGTCATTGGACAGTGCCAGTGAGAGTGGGGGTTGATCATTGGACAGTGCTGGTGAGAAGTGGGGGTTGATCATTGGACAGTACCAGTGAGAAGTGGGGGTTGATCATTGGACAGTGCCGGTGAGAAGTGGGGGTTGATCATTGGACAGTGATGGTGAGAAGTGGGGGTTGATCATTGGACATTGCCAGTGAGAAGTGGGGGTTGATCATTGGACAGTGACGGTGAGAAGTGGGGGTTGATCATTGGACAGTGCCAGTGAGAAGTGGGGGTTGATCATTGGACAGTGCCAGTGAGAATTGGGGGTTGATCATTGGACAGTACCTGTGAGAAGTGGGGGTTGATCATTGGACAGTGCCTGTGAGCAGTGGGGGTTGATCCTTGAACAGAGTCAGTAAGAAGTAGGGGTTGACTTTGGAGATTGTCAGAAATAGGGGTTGGCCTTGGAGAATGCTGGTGAGAAGTTGTGGTTGGTTTTGAAGTGTGACATTCTTGGACGTACATTTGTTTATTTGGCATTTAAACTCACAAATAACATATAGTCTCATCAAGATTAGTTATTAAAGATGCCCTGTATGAAATAGGTTTAGTTTGAATCTTTTACAACTGCAGTGATTCCATTATCAGCAAAATGCATGTCAGATCTTGGTTGTGCTCAGTGTTATAGTTGTTTTCATGTTTCTTTCTGTTGTTTTATTGTTGTTCTTGTAGCTTGATTTTTGTTTCTGTTAATTTTGTTCTTATTAATTTCTTGCTGTTATTGTTAATCTTGCTGTTAATGTTAGCCTTGCTGTTAATGTTAGCCTTGCTGTTAATGTTAGCCTTGCTTTTCCTGTTATTGTTTGTCACGAAGTGGATTTAAGACTAGAGGTTGCCTAAATATAGAGACAAGACACTAGTGGGAAGAAAGTCTTAGAAGATAGATTTTAGATGAAAATGACAGTGACTGTGGAAAGATGAGCCTATTGGCGTCAAGGGCGAGAACCTAGATTGACTCTCCCTTGCCACTTGTGACTTATTAGATAGCTATAGCCCCACCACCTCTTACTGCCCTAAGGAGATAAGGTTTAAATTAAAGACCACAGACACCACTATACAGAAAACATATAGCTACTGTATGTAACTGATCCAAGCTACAATTTAACCTGTAGCACGCTGCGGACGACACATGTCGCCGAAGATAACCTATGCTCTGCACGCTGGAGCTGCCATGTGTCGCCTTACG
This sequence comes from Oreohelix idahoensis, assembly GCA_024509875.1. NCBI lineage: Eukaryota > Metazoa > Mollusca > Gastropoda > Stylommatophora > Oreohelicidae > Oreohelix > Oreohelix idahoensis. Next base: position 104,095 of record JAMPIV010008023.1, on the reverse strand, counting down.
GATATCACCGTTTCTAGCATGAGGACTTGTGTACACGTGATTTCAGCCCCAGATGTTAAGTTGTAATGTTATTTGCAAGAGAGTTAGCTTCCGTTTCCGATCTTAAAAAAGTGATGGGTGTATCCGCGTTTATTTTTTGTAAATTTTTTAAATCGAAATGAATCGGCATCGAACACGCGGCCATTTTCGCTCTAATTTTATTGGATTCTGACGCCATGCGGTGGGGATGAGATTTTTGTCTTTATAAGCGCTAATATTGGTTCTCAGAATATGGTTGATGACAGAGATGGAAACGAAAGTAGAATGTCATTGCTAGTATGTAAAAGTTTATGGGTTAGGATTAGATTTAACGGAAAGATTTAGGGTTACGGCCGAATGTCACTGCTGACATGGGCGTTTGTTGCTTTGCTACTGATGATGGGTGTAACGAAAAGATCGTCATTTGATTTGTATTGGTCAAATGACTTTCATTGAGATGCAAGAGATAATTTAGATATGGACACTTCGTTTGCGATGCCACTAAACTAACGCCACTTTTACTGCTATGCTAGTAGACTTTTATTGGGCCCTACCCTCTAAGGATTACCCCTGGTCCCGGCTCTTCGGGTTTGTCTCTCTGACACTCTTTGTCTGCTGATGAGCAACAACTTTATTATGGTCGTGAAGAAAAACGAAATTACAACAACACTGGCAGTGCGCCAATTTGCGTGTATAACAACAAAGAGCTCAGAGCTCTGGATTTTTTTAGACAAAATCCTGTTCCAGCTGACGAATGTCTTCGATGCCTGGAACCACGTGTTTTTATTTTCTTCCGCCTCCGGCGATATCTCAAGCTCTCAGCTTCTGAGATGCCACTTTTGCCGTGGGTAATTTGTAGGGACAAATTACGCTCTCCCACTGTGCCATGAACTGCAGTAAACAAAGAAATGCAACAGCTGTACAACACATAAATAATTTACTCCACTATAACATATATTTCTTACTTCCTAAACTTCCCTGTCTATCCCCTGCTCTATTTTCGCACTAAGCCCGCAAGGTCAGCCTCCCATACAATTCCCTTCTCTTCTCTCTACCCCATTTTCAAAGTAAACAACGATCTGGAAAATAACCTCCCAGACGCCGTTGACCTAATCTTTTGTTCTGCATGACTAGCCACGTGTCACAACATTAAAACTTGAGGAACCTCTCCTGTCTGTAATACTTAGGGCTACTTTATCACTGACCCTTGGTGTTCATTGATCAATACAAAATTAAATCTAGGAAGGCCGAACTCCCGTCTCAGAAAAACAATTCCCTTATCAGAAATATTCTACATCTCTTTGTAATAAAAAGAAATTCCCATATCGGAAATATAAATTACATATCTTCTGATTACACAGCAATAAAATGCACAATAGATAATTCCGTACAAAACTACCAAGCTTATTCACACTACAATTATTAGGATTTTAAATATATATATATCTCTAGGACAATGAACCACTACATTACAAAAGGAGCACACATAATTTATGCCCACTAAATTAATTACACCCTTAATCTTCTGCCAACATACCAATTACCCAGTTAAATAAATTACACAAATCACGCCCACGTATCTAAGAGCTAAACCCTCACACAGTTAATATCTCAACGCTATACCAACAAAATATCGAACTACTTATCCCAGAAAAATTATATGCAACTCTTACATTAAATACTTTCTCTAAGATAGTAATTGATGGCCCTTTCATTTATATAAAATTACTTTAACCTTCCTGAAGAAAACTTTACATATCAGCTAAGATCCTATGTTAAAACGAACAAAAATTACTACGCTAATAAATTATGAACATACCAATTACCGCGTTTCTTCCGCTTGGATGCAGACGATAAAGGCTAGATTCACGGCAGGCAATTTTTTCATCATAGAGAGACCCACTATGAATATGCGCGAGTATATATCCTCAAAAACCCCACGCTGACCTATGCCCCTACGTCATAGCTTAGCGTCCTATTCAAACCAATGGAAACATTATAAAAATTAACAACGGTGACCTCCGCCAATTAAATTCGAAAGCAACACGTGAGTCCTAGTTGTCCAAACCGCGCGCATATTGCTGACGTCATATTGAATAACGTTACCTGTTGGCGTGAGCAAAATTTAACTTAGATTTGCTCTAACGTAAGTTCGACATTATCTGGGTAGTGGTTCAGTTCCCACCCCCAATTAATACTCACGTTCTGATATACAAATAAATGACCGTGATTATTTTAACAAAGAAAATGAGATTCCGTGATCGCGATTTAAATAACAAAGAAAACTCCTCGTGATCGCAATTGAATTTAGGGAAAGGAAGACTGGTGCAATTCTAATATAACCTCCCCAGTAGTCCCTATTATAAACACAATTATTTACCTACAGAAAAAGACTAAACTCGATATATTTACAGAACGAACGAACGAACTTTATTTTCAAAGGGTTGAGAATTGGGCATGCAGGCCCGTCTGGCATTCTGCCCTTCCTTTCTCTCGTCTTTTATACTGGTTTTTTATTCTCACATACATTTTACCCATCAATTCAAGGAATTCAACGTTGTAAAGGTAAAATAATAGCATACTCACCAGATCTTGAGAGAAGAAGACTGGTGCAACTCATATAGTTACAAGAGAAGAAGACTGGGGCAAACTCATATAGAAGAATGAAATGGGGCCTGTTGAAATATAAATCACAGTAACTCTATCACATAGTTCTTGCATTTTGTTTAAATTTTTGTTATCCTTACTTTGTAAATATTTTAAAATTCTTGCCATTGGATGAAATGAAATAATTTATATTTTCTGTCAATTTTTTAAATCATTGTTCCCCAGAATCTTCCCAAGCTGTGTGCTGTTGTATGCGAGTGTGTTAGTGCTTTCTGCATTGATTTCTGGCTGCAGACTAACTTATTTCAGTCTGGGGTGTTATGGCACCTGCTACTCTACCTCTTCAACTATGACTATACTCTGGAAGAGGGAGGTGTAGAGAAAAGCCAGGAGAGTAACCAACAGGTGAGGGGGAAAAGCAAGGAGATAATTGGGAATGTATTTGTGTGTCTCGCCTTTTTTTTTTTTTAAACATTTCTGCTTCTTTTTTTTTTTTTTAATTAATCTTGAAGACTTTAAGGGGAGGTTTCACCTAAAATTATATTTTTTTTATTTTTGACTTTACAAGCTCCAATTTTTTTGGGCATGTTTAGGACATCAAAGCATCTAATAAAAAATGCTGAATCATTGGAAAATAATTATATTGGGTCCTAATTTGCATATTGTTACTAAAAATAGACACTTTTTTGTGTCAAGATGCACACTTTATTTGCAAAGATAGGACATTGGAATTTGGTTTGCACATAGATCACAGCATTCTCAAGACTCCCTTCTAGTTTCATATTTGTAAACTATCCAAGTGATTTTTTATGAATTTTCAAAAATTAGACCCATTTTTCTTGATAAAAATACAGGGTAGAGATACTTTAAAAATTCACTGATCAAAAAGTTACAGGTTTATACTTTTAAAATTAGAAGGGGACAAGCACTACAGTATGAGATCACAGTATGCAAAGTTTAAAGCCTTTAGCTTTAAAATATTTTGAGTAATCCTGACATTGTCATACTCACATTAGAATCCACCACCTGCATATCTATTCTCTTTGTTGGTATTCTTATGATCCAGGAAAGATTTTCTGTGCCTGTATTTGGCTTTTTTCATATCATATGATCTTAGGGAAGCAGAGACCCATGCCGCGTCAAAACCAGAAAATCCTTTGAAGTAGTATTTCCCAAAAGATAGACCAAGATTTTCAAAAATTCCTCTTCTCCCAAGTTCTCCATCATTGAAAACTATCAAAGCATCATAAACTGAAAGTTCTAATCTGTCTCTTCCTACAAATGCTGCTTTGGGACATCTGTTCCAGATCAGATTGTGGAAAGACTCATTAGAGTTCTGTGTTCCTCCATGAAGACATTTTGACAACAAGAAGTCTGAAGACAATTCATCAAAGACAGGCTGAATTTCTTTAATGACAAATTTAGGCAGCCTGTTTTTGTTAGCCTTGTTTATATCCTTTGGGCACCAATCTCCACAATCTTCATGATCTCCAGCACGATGCTTGAGAATGGCCATTATGCTTTTTTTCATATTGGAAATTGAACCAATATTTCCTCTTATTGCGGCACCGTAATGACCTTGTATTCTCATAATAGCACTAGTAAGTAAGTAAGTTAATCTTCCAAAATTTCCAATACCCTTATACTTTTTCCCATCTTCTTCATACTGCTTGCCTTTACATTCTGCAACTTTATCAAGGAGACGTCGTCCCATTCGTTTCTGAACATGGCCGCAGCATTCTAATTTTTCGATTTGAAGTCCAGGATACATTTGTGGCTTTGCCTCAGCAACAGATTAAAAACTTTTTGAATCCCCATCTCCAAGATATTTTACATACTTCAACCCATGTTTTTCCTCAGATCTTCTAAAAATATTAATCATTCCATTTGATTCCATCAGACCAGAGGCACCCTCATGATTTTTTTGGCATGATTCATGACCTGTCATCCACACTGCAAATTCTTCATCTGTTTTGTATTTCTTTCTAGCCTTACTGCAAGCATCACAGTAATTGGACAAAATTTCTACATCAACAACTTTTGCTGCTCTCACTGGGTTCACAGACAGAACTGTTGCTATGCCATTTTTACTTGAGAAGCCTCTCCGTTGCCAGGTGCCATCACATGACACAGTAACTTCATTTGTCTTAACATCTGATTTTAATTCTCTGACAGCAGACTCCATACTTTCTTCCGCACATCTTTTTGTAGCATGCACAATTTTCCTTTTCAACTCACTGTGTGTTGCTGATGCTACTGGTGGAGGTATATTCATATTTGTCAGAAAACGTTTACTTTTTTCTTTGTTTATTCCTATGCTAAACATTGACATCTGGAACCTTAAATTTATGTTTTCAGCAGATGAAGATAGTTGATAACTTTCACAACAAAATATACAAGTGAAAGTAAATGAACTTGACAGGCCATAGTGAGTCTCATTCACTGTGTATAAAGACTCTGTAAACTGATTCTGCTCACTGTTCGTAGTGACAAGGAACTGTTTAACAAACTGCAAGACGCTTTCAATGCTGATAATTCTGTATCCTTCAATAGTTTCAGTATCAGTGTGTTTCACAGCTGTAGAAGTAACACTATTTAATTTGCATAATGATGCAGATGTGTTTAGAGTTTTACTTTCAGCTGGCTGAGAATGACAGTTCGACGATATTTCATTTGTCTGACATGTAGGCCTAGCTGTGACTTTCGGTAGTTTCAGGGAACCAGAATACCTGTTACCTCTAAATTTCCTCTTAATGGGCCTATCCTTCCTTCTTTTACCTGATGCTGTTGATTTATTAACACAATCCATTTTATTAAATAAGAAATCTCTATAAATCTAACCGTAATATCGGTTCGACGTCACAATGGACAGGAAGCGTGATTCAGATATAAACATACTAGCAAGCATAGTCCAATGTAAGCTTGATTCTGATTGGTTGAAGCTGGCGATTTTTGACCCTTCATGAGAAGTTTCAGCCAATGAAATTTTATTTTATGTTAAGGTTCATAACTGTTAAAAATTTTAATCTAATGCCCTGGCTGGACTAAATACCGAAAAAATTATTAAAATATGTTAATAAATAAAAAAGTTATAACAAAATACTTTTTTTGCATATATAATTAGCTGATTTGTAGCTGAACATACTTATTTGAAAAATTAATTTAAAATATTTTTAAGCTGAAAACTGCAATAAAAAACATAGCGTTAGGTAGAAAAATGGTGACACTAAACTGTAGCATCAGTATTGTAAAAATGATAATTTTTAAACAAAATGCCAAAATATGGGGGAAACCTCCTGACTGATGCATTCATGTGTTTGTTCATTATGAGTTTGAAAATGTGACCTTTGCCTATAACTAAAAATATGAGGGTGTAGCTACAGTTATGTAGCTGTAGCTATAAGTATATAGCCATAGCTACAAGTACATGGCTTTAGTGAGTGTGTGGATTAACTTCAAGTATTTGGCTGTAACTACCAATGTGTGGCTGTAACTCTAAGATGCGGCTGTAACTACAAGAATGTGGCTGTAATTGCATGTGTGTGGCTGTAACTACAACTTGTGGCTGTAACTGCAAGTTTGTGGCTGTACCTACAAGAATGTGGTTGTAACAAGTGTATGACTGTAACTATAAGGGGTGGCTGTAACTACAAGTGTGTGGCTGTTAACCACATGCATGTGGCTGTTAACTACAAGTGTGTGGCTGTAACTACATGAATGTGGCTGCAACTACATGAATAGCTGCAACTACAAGAATGTGGCTGTAATTACAAATGTGTGGCTCTAACTACAAGTGTATGGCTGTAACTGCAAGTGTGTGGCTGTAACTACAAATGTGTGGCTGTTAACTACAAGTCAGTGGCTGTTAACTACAAGTATGTGACTGTAACTACACATATGTGGCTGTAACTACATGAATGTGGCCTCAACTACAAGAATGTGGCTGTAATTACAAGTGTGTGGCTGTAACTACAAGATGTTGCTATAACTACAAGTGTGTGCTGAAACTACAAGTGTGGCTGCAATTGCTGGTGTGAAGCTGTAACTACAAGTGTGTGGCTGTAACTACAGGCGTGTGGCTGTAAATACAAGTACATGATTGTAACCAGGAAACACATTAAGATGTAGGTAATGATGGAAGCTAGTACAGAATATTATATAAATTAAAATTAAAATGTTATGAATCCATGCCATTTTCGTTTTAATGTGTATATTCATTTCCTTACCAGTTTTACAGCCGACCTCTCATTTTTTTTTTACTTACACTATCATACAGAATATCCAAGCATTGTCCAGAAACCAGTTTTTTCAGTAGATGAGAATATCAGAGACCCTAGAAACACAACTTTTCTGAATCAAGAAAGGATAAAGGTTTAGAATGAAGGCAAGATGGGGTACCCAGAATTGTTTCATTTGACATCTAAGTTTGCTTGGTACATCATCATCATCATATTCCTTTGTGCTCTTTATGGAGAATGTAGTCACGACTGCAGGTGGTCCACAGAAAGCCTGCACCAAGTAGTCACATGATCTTGTTGTGGTGGTTTCTGTGGCATTTCTTTTCATGATGAGGTTGCCAACCTCATGCACATCCTCATATTTGTAGCCTTGTAGGACATGTGTCAGAAGGTGCAGTAGTCATGTTCTTTCTTTGTCTGCTCGAAGACCCTGAGAACTATATGGGTATTGCTTGGTAATTATTTCATATATTTTGCTTTTCTTTCTGAATTATCATATGTCGTGGAAATGTACAGTAAAATTCTGTGCTGTTTTTTCGTGTAACCTCAGAATGATTTTTCAAGCTGTTGTGTGATTTTCCTAAATTAGGAGGTAGCCAATCACCTGGCCAAGATGAGTGTGGTGGCCTGTGGAAGACTAGCCGGCTTCTATAGCAGTGAGAATGAACTAACCACCCCTGACAACCCTTCTGTCAAAAAGTCTCTGTACTCTCTGCTGACACCTTACCTAGCTAGAAAACTGTCCAACGAGAGCCCAGTTGAGGTAAGAGATTTAATCTTATGTCTAAAGGTTACAGCTAATCTTGTGGATGTTGTGATCTGAGTGGTTTTTTTTTCAGAGCTAGAGACTAAAGGCTAGTGTTGATTGCGCAAAGATTATTTGTTCCGCAATTGTAAATAAGAACAGTAATAACAGCTTGGAGGGCACTCAAATATCAAAAACCAGGAAGACTAACAATAGCACAGATATCATCATCATCATGACCCTTCAACTCCCCATGGAGCATAGGTCCTCAACAAACTTTTGCCAAGTCTTCCTGTCCCATGCCATCAGCTCAAGGTCTTTCCATGTCCTAGTCTCTGTGTTAGTTTTCTTCATTTAGTAATGCTTGGTAAAAAATTAAATAGAAAAGCTACATAGAGAGCAACAGAAAAGAAAAGACTATAGAAAGGCAGAAAAAATGTAGAGCTAGAAGAAAAGCAAAAATATAGAATGCAGGTAAGACTTCAGGAGGTGTAGAGGAGAAAAAATAAGTTGCCAACGAAACTAGATAAACTTACAAAGACAACTAAATAACAGCTGAGAAAATGGTATAAGTAGAGAAAAGTGGAATATCACAGTATTGCTTACAACTTAAAAGAAACAGCAAAAATAGTGACAGGTGATAAAGGCATATTCATACCAGCTCAGCTGTCAGTGTCAAACAGAGTCACTCTCAGTGGCACAGGAAAAGAAGGTCATGACATCTGATATGAGACACCTTAGAAAAGATGCCAATGAAAGTGACAGGAGGAAAACTGAAAACAAAAAAATAAGTAAGGTAGCTGCAATGGAAAGCTCTGCCATCAATGGTACCTATACCTTGTAGCGGTATGGCAGCTTGCGTACCCTGACAATCCCCAGAGCTATGCCAGTGGGAGTTTTACTCCTGGTAGGTTCAACCAAGCTGGACTGGTCTGTGTGGGTAGGGGTCAGACAAAAGTTGGTACCCTGGTCCTCCAGGTTGGGGGTTTTAGCATAGGGCTGACACCCCTGTCTATGTAAAAAAAATAATGAAGTTACGGAAACAACATCAAATGAACAAACTTTGCTGCGGGATGGACATTCGGAGTCTGTGGCTCGTATGACTGTCAGTGGTGAAAGCCGAAAGGAAGCCACTGACATGAAAACGGATGTCCTGACCGCAAAACAGGATACAAGAATAGGATTTTGGAATGTCAGGACAATGTACGAGACAGGTAAACTAAGACAGGTCACGGCAGAAATGAGATACTATAGGTTACACATCCTGGGGATAAGCGAGAGCAGATGGACAGGGGCAGGAAAAGTTAAAACAGCAACAGGAGAAACAGTACTTTACTCTGGAAGAGAGGATGGACAGCACAGTGAAGGCGTAGCCATTATTCTACAGAAAGGGATAGAAAGGACATTACTGGAAGGGAAACCCATCAACAACAGACTGATACGATTGAGATTGAGAGGGAGATTCACCAACACTACAATAATACAATGCTACGCACCAACGAATGATAGCGATGAGGAGGTCAAGGATGAATTCTATCAACAACTGCAGAAAGAAATGGAGGACACACCTAGATATGATCTTGTTATAGTAATGGGAGACCTCAATGCGAAAGTTGGTACACACAATACATATAATGAAAGAACAATGGGGAAATGCGGCAGCGGAATAGCAAACGAAAATGGGGATAAGCTAATAAGTTTCTGTAGCATAAACAACCTGGTCATTGGAGGAACACTTTTCCCACATAAGGAAATTCGCAAGTTAACATGGGAATCACCAAATGGTCGGGACAGAAACCAGATAGACCACATCATGGTTAACGGTAGATGGAGACATGCATTACAAGATGTGAAGGTAAGAAGAGGTGCAGATGTGGGAAGCGATCACCATTTAGTAGTTGCAAAACTGAAAGTGAAACTAAGAAGGGCCGGACCAACTGTAACTACACAGAAAAGGTTTGACATCAGCAAATTGAAGGACCCCCTTACCAGAAAAGCTTTTGCGGCCGACATTAAGAAACGATATCAATTTGCCAAAAGCCAGGAAAAGACATTGACTGATGATATAGACCAGAATTTTAACACCATTTCAACAATATATAAGGAAAGTAGCAAATCATGCTTAGGATTCCAGGAAAGGAAGAAGCAAGACTGGATAACACCAGAAACACTAAACACCATAAAGATGAGAAAGGAAATGAAAAGAAAGAAAACAGAAGCGAAGTCCCCCAGGTTAAAGCAACTATATAGCGAACAGTACAGTCAACTGGACAGGGAAGTTAAACGCCAAACCCGAGCCAACAAAAGGAATTTCCTAGACGATCTTGCAAAACAGGCAGAAGAGGCAGCACTGAGAAATGAACAAAGCACAGTATACAAAATAACTAAATTCATCAGCGGAAAACAAGGTGCAAACAACATTACATTAGTAAGAGATAAGCAAGGAAATCTCATTAAGACAGCAGAGGGACAGGAAACAAGATGGGCAGAGCACTTCAGAGAAACTCTGAACAAGGAAATACCAGAGACACAATTGAATGTTCCTGAGGCTGAAAACGATCTAGATGTAAATACAGACATTCCACGAAAAGAAGAAATCATCACAGCAATCAAAGGGTTAAAGAACGGTAAAGCTCCGGGCCATGATAACTTAAATGCAGAGCTATTTAAGACAGACCCTGAGCTAGCAGCAGAACTATTAGAACCACTATTTGCACAAGTGTGGAAAACGGGGACAACACCATCAGAGTGGAACAAAGGAATAATTGTCAAATTGCCCAAGAAGGGAGATCTTTCAGACTGCAATAATTGGAGAGGAATCACTCTTCTCTCAGTTCCCAGCAAAATACTAGGCAGGATAATTATACAGAGAATTTCAAAGGCAGTAGACTACAAACTGAGGAAAGAACAAGCAGGATTTAGAAAGAACAGAAGATGTGTAGACCATATATTCACTCTCAGGAACATTATAGAGCAGTGCTCAGAATGGCAAAGACAGCTTTACATAAATTTTGTTGATTTTGAAAAGGCTTTTGACAGCATACATAGGGACAGTTTATGGAAAATACTGAGGGCTTATAGAATTCCAAGCTGCATAGTGTCAATCATAAAAAGCCTCTATGCCAACTTTACGTGTAGTGTTGGGCAGAGCAACCTAACCTTCGAGGTGAAGACAGGAGTATGACAGGGATGCCCCTTATCAACCACTCTATTTTTAACAGTCATAGACTGGGTGATGCGCCAGACAACAGAGGGCAGTCCAAGAGGAATAAGATGGACTACATTTTCAACATTGGAAGATCTGGAATATGCAGATGACATTGCACTGCTGGCACATTCACATCAACACATCCAGGAAAAAACGGATAGACTTAATAAATTTAGCCAGCAGGTGGGCTTGAACATCAATTTAAAGAAGTCTGAGGTCATGACGCTCAATGTGAGCAACCCTGAGCCCATATCAGTAAGGAATCAGCAACTGGTACAGACAGATACCTTCACATACCTAGGAAGCATAGTAACACCAGACAGTGGGGCAGGCAAAGACATCAACATCAGAATGAATAAGGCAAGAACAGCCTTCTTTAGCCTAAATAACATCTGGAAGTCCTCCCAATACAGCACAAGCACAAAATTAAGATTATACCAGAGTTGCGTGCTTTCTGTGCTTCTCTATGGTGCAGAATGCTGGAGAGTCACAGAGAAGGAAATGTCAAAATTGTCCTCTTTTCACACAACATGCCTAAGAAAAATTCACTGAATCTTTTGGCCGAATACCATCACCAACCAAGATCTGCTTACTTGTAGCAAGCAAGAGGACATGCATACCATCATAGCTGGCAGACGCTGGAGCTGGGTTGGTCATGTCCTCAGAAGAGACCCCGATGCCATCACAAGAACAGCTATGCTTTGGACCCCTGAAGGAAAGCGAAAGAGAGGCCGACCAAAAACAACTTGGCGGAGGACTGTGGAGGCTGAGATGCAAAGAATGAACCAGAGTTGGGGCACTGTACGAAGGATGGCCACCGACCGTGCAAAGTGGAATCAATTTGTTGTTGCCCTACAAGACGCCACTAGGCGTGATGGCCACTGACTGCTTTGACGGTCGGTGGTTAAGGATCGAAGAAGAAGAATGGAAAGCTAAGAAGATAGCAAGGAAACAAAAAATAAAGCTAAAAAAACAACCAGAAAAAAAAAAGATAGAAAAGCTGAAGGGGGAAAATCACAGGCAACCAGAAGCCTGTTGACATGATGTTTTTGTTTAAGCATGTAATGATTAAGTCATCAGTTCTGTTCTGCAGCAGTATAGCAGCAGATACTGGTTATTTGCTACAATCCTTGATCACAGAACTTCATCCTTTTTTTTAAACATTGAATGTGTCACTGTGGTGTAAGGTCTGTATACTGACAGCAAGTTGAAAATGCTTAAGTAGATCCCTTGCATTTTGTCATGTCTGCTGATTTAATATTGCGGCAGTGCATCATTAAGTGTTCTCAAAAACTGAATGTGCCTCAGCAGTTTCCCCGCATGACTAGGGCAGTTTTGGCTTTTATATTATTGAATTAATCATTTTAATGGCTTTTATTATCATCACTTAATATTTATTGTTGTGGCTTTTATATAAATAAATTAATATTCATATCATCCCCACAGTAATAACACCAGTGTAATCATTTGCATCACATCTTTTATAAATCTGTACAGTTTATCAGTATCTCTCAGAATTTGATTTCATCATTTTACAAGACCTATTCTTTTGGAAGTTTCTTTATACTAGTAAAAGTGTGTTATCTTTACAGACAGTTCACATTGATAGTTTGCTGGCTTTAGGTACAAGTAAAAGAGAACTAGACTGCTTTTATTATGGGTTTCACTTGATTAGTTTTGTGATAAAAGTGAATTATTTTTACAGTGTTCACATTGATAGTTTGAGGATTTCTTCTTCTTCCTCATTCGTCCTGAAAAGGACGTTGGTTGCGTTGTGTCTGTTTACGCTGGAGCTGTGATATCTGCACCTTTTGGTCGACACATCCGACTTCAGCACGGCATTTTTTGGGACCGGGTTTGCCTTCCCTCTGCGATCCCTACTCTCTCAGCCAGACTGCAGTGATGCAGCCTGTTTCCAGGACCACCACGTGGAGGTGGAGTAGGGTCTTGGTCAGCTCTGGTTTGCTGACCCTGATGCAAGCAGTCAAGCTATGGGTCGCTGACTGCATTCTCTATTGCTGCATCTTTGGGTCCCGTTTTAGGATTTAAGTTAGTTACCAAACAATGTGAAATTGTTTACTATGGCAACTAGTAATAGGGTTTAAGAAAAAAACCACTCGTATGCCTCGCCTAACTGCTAAACAGGCTAAAACGTTTCCCAAAAGTTGTTTGATAGGTCTAGCTAAGACAAAGACAGTGAAAACATCATGGACAGTGTTTCAAATATTAATTTTGATAGCAGCAATAACAATATTAGTGATGATGCAAGCAGTAATGACAATAAAGATACCGCTTGTCACAGTACATTTTTATTACATTGGTTGTCCCAAATCTGTACAGTACACATGATACTTCAAGCGAAACACACTAGCAAGATGACGTACTGTAAATAACCTATAGGTAGTGTCTTTTTCAGGCGTGTAATTTTTTTTACATTTTTTTTTTTTTTCAAGTGGAGGAGATGTGATTACCAAAGTTACAGACAGTGTAAAAATTAGTCAAATTGTGTGTTCTTCGATTTTGTTTCATATTATTGGATATACAACTTGATAATCTCCAAGAGAATGGCATTACATGCATTAGAAAATAAGAATTTGATGGTAAGTTGAGAAGTTTAGACAAATTTTAATGCTATTTTTGTCTGTGGATCAAATTATACTATTTCTAAAATCTACCATAACTCACAAATATACCATTCTTTTAGCTAGTTGTAACAGTACCTGCATTTACCTTCAAAATGATACATCATTCATCAAAATATGTCAAAAATTAAGAAAGCTGCAGCTTAATAACGTACATACACCTTGAGGGTAAAAAGATTAATAAAATTAATTATGCCACAGCGTGTTTTTAATTTCAGTAGTTAATGTGTTAAGTACAAAACGTGTTTCTCATATCTTTGAAAATCATATGATTGAACCTTGAAAATCCTTGAAAATGTGTTTGAAAAGCCCTGATGATTGTTTCAGGTACATGTAAAAAAAAAAACCTATACTGTTCTTACTATGGGGTTCACTTTACTAATTTTGTGACACTTCTTCTTCGTACACTTTCAGACGTCAACTTGAATATGTTCACAGGAAGCAATGCCTGAGGTTGTGGGTTTTTCCCAGGGTGGCACTGGTGATGGTCATTAGTGCTTTTTCTATTCCTCATATGTTGGGCACCTTTGAAGCAGATGCACAGCAGTCATTTTATCTGTGCCTCAGTTGCACTCATCAGTAGTTCCTATCTTTAGCTTGTTGAATAGATGTTATCCCAATCTGTTGTGGCATGTGCAGAGTCTGAAGATTACTGCTAGTTCACTTCTGCTGAGCTGGTACTATGCATAATTTGTTGGTGGCCTGGCTGCTCTGTTCCCACTTGTTTCTGTATCTGCTCCAGATAAAACTCTTGTCCTCTTCATACGTTTTTGTGTGACTGTAACAAAAGTGAATTATCTACAGCAATGTGGTCACTTTGCTTAGTTTCTCTTGGACGAAATAGGCTTACACTTCCTTATTAATAGTTTTCATATGTAACGTAATATTTTACAAAAATCAAGTTGGATGTAACCTTACTTAAATCAGATCAGGAAATAAGTGAGAGATATAATATAGTCATATGGAATATATACAATGCCTTAGGGAAAAAAATACAGAGTGTAGATGATCAGTAAAAAATGCTGAATGGATCAATACAAAAAACATTTTTAACATTTTACCTGTAGTAAAAAGAACTGAAGGGAAGAAATAGATGGCAAATGAAATCCTTAATTCTTCTTTTTCTTTGTTCACTTTCAGACATCAACTTAAATATGTTCAAATAAAGCAGCGGTCAGCATGTGGCTGCTGGTATCGCTGTTGAGTTTTTCCAGGAATTGTACTGGCGATGACCATATGCACTTTCTCTGTTTCTCATATGTTGGGCACCTTTGAAGTAGATGTTCAGCAGTCATTTTATTGGTGCCACAGTTACAATCTTCAGTAGTTTCTATCTTTAGCTTTATGGGTAGATGGTTTCCCAATATGTTGTGGCCTGTGCGAAGTCTGAAGATTATCACTTGTTCTGCAATTAATGGACACAAGGAAAAAAATGAGCATAAAAAAAAAAAGATATCATCATCATTCATTGTCATTATTATCCTTCAGTTCCCACAGACCATCAGCCTTCAGCCAGTTCTGCAACCTCCATCTTGTGCCATCTGACCAAGTTTTGACCATGTCTTCTGTTCATTTTAAAGTCTGACTCCAGTTCTGTTCTCCATGTGTTTGTGAGTCTATCTGTATTTATTTTAATGTATATTCCAGAAAGCATCATTCCATAAAAAAAAAATTTTAATCTTGCGCAACAAATCTTTGTGGATGGAGGTTAGGAAGAAAGTTCTTCAGTGTCACATAGAGCTGATACTGTCACATGGAAGTTAATTGTGGACAACAAAAAACAGACAAGAGGATTCCTGGAAGCAGTAGAGATGTGGTGTTGCAGAAAAATATGCATTGGACAGCTAAAAAAGACTATAAGAATGCTGTGACAGAAGTCAGTGCATGAAGGAACAAAGCTACTAGGCAGTCTTTATTCTAGAATCCTGAGGTTGAGGGATTGACGGAGACCCAAAAAAAAAAAATCACGCTGAAAACAGAATTGCGTATGTAAGTGAAAGGGATATGAAGAAGATATGGAAAGACTTTGAGCTGATGGCACAGGATAGGAGGCATGAGTTTGTTGAAGGCTACTGTTGATGTTATCGTATCTGAAGGTGTATTGTTACAGCAGGTGTTGGTGTACCGGAAGTGGAATTGTTACGATAGTTGTAAAGTACTTAAAGGTTGTTTCCCCCACCCCCCCAAGTGATATGGCGTGAAATAGCCAAAGTATTTGTTTCAGTAGTTCTTACATAGTTGTTACTGTAGCCATGCCATTTATCTACTCCAGTGTGGCGTGGAAGACAGATCACAGTGGGTAAGGAATAATTATTTTGTTGTAACTCTGGGCTCTGATGATAGTATTTGTGACTTGTTTACTGTCATGTGCTTTCAGATTGAGTAGATGTAGTGTATCATCTTTTTTGAATCATTCTAGTTAATGCAGACACCTAGAGTGGAGTATTTCACTACTAACAACTGTTATGTAGAGCTTGCATGCATGTTAATTGTTTGCTGTAGAGCATATAAATGTTTGTCATTACCTCTCCACCTATTGCTGTTAATCGTGGTACGGAGATGTACTCCACTTTACTTTAGCAATATAAGGATAGGCCACGGGCTTGCAAGGTTCATCGCAGTTGGCTCCTTGGCAGGAAAATGAACCCCAATATAACAGGCAATGTCCTCCATGTAGTTCACGGGGGTCTCTGATGAGGCAGAAACAGAAAGTAGAACAGCTGCTCCCTCAGGCTTGTCACTTAAGGTGACTAATATGAGGTTGTGTTTGGGGAAACTCCAAACTCACAATGAAGATTAAAGCTGTGGTATATAATGCCTGGGTCACCAGCACATTTCTGTATGGCAGCAAGACATGGACAACTTATGCTAAGCAGGAAAGAAGGCTCATTACCTTCCATCTATGGCATCTACGCCACATCCTTGATATTTTGTGAAAGGACAGAGTGACAAATGTCAAGGTGCTGTCATGTGCTGACCTTCAAACCATGTAGACACTGCTTAGACAGCGCAGACAATGCTGGCTTGGCCATGTCCGCCACATGGAAGATGGTCACATCCCGAAAGATATCTTCTACGGACAACTGGCAGATAGCAAAAGAACAGTTGGGCAACCGCAGTTGTGGTTCAGAGATGTGTACAAGAGAGACATGAGGGCATTACACAACAAGCCCCAATTGGAAACCACATTTCTGGTGATGTAGTCTCGCCCGGGCGTAAATTTCACTGCACAGCGACTTTATAAACACCCTGTATAACTCTATGGTTTTTTTAACCTTACCAGCTTAAATTCCATAGGTCACATACACAGTTTTTAAGAGTGTGCTTTGTGTAATCCTATAGTACCCCCATTCTGTGACATGCCAAATTGGTCATCACGTGAGTTTTTGGTACAATGTGTAAATTATTTATTTTTAGTCTTAATGATCTTGGGGGGTTTGAAGTGTCCTAGCTCAGATTATGCTTTAATATAAACCAGCTTAGTCTGGAATTTACCCGTAGTTTGTTCTAATCACAAGAGGCAACTACTATACCAGCAGTTCTCAAAGTGTGATATGTGGACACCTGGAGGTTCCCGAGACCCTTTCAGGGGGTCTGCAAGGTCAAAACTATTTCCATAATAATTTAAGACATTATGTGCCTTTTCACTCTCATTCTCTCACAGCATAACCCACATAAACAAATGCTCCTTGGGGCCCTCAATAATGTTTAAGAGTGTCAAGGTGCAAAGGGGTCCTGAGACCAACAAGTTTGAGAAACGCTTCATTATACTATCAGGACAATGCACCAGACCTTGCAACTTGGCAGTGTAAATTTATTAGTCACTGATCAAGAATAAAGACATTTAATGTTTGGGCACAAGAGCAGTACTTTTAACCTATAAAAATCATGGATGCATGAACTCCTCGAACGTTTTAATTCTGCCGCCTGAAAAGGCTACTAAGTTTGTAAAGAAATCCAGCCAACAGAAAATAGGGTAATCTTTACCTTTAGTGCCGCCGAGTATGTATAATATGTGTATTTTTGTACCATTTAGAGTTAGGGTTGGGGTCAGGTTTAGGGTTGGGATTGGGGTTAGGGTTAACCTTAACCCCAACCCTTACCTTAACTCAATACACATATTATACATACATGATGGCACTAAAGGTTAAGATTACCTAAAATAGTTCTCTTACCCTCTGTGTCACACTTGTGAAAAGAAATACAGATCATTGGTGCTGGACCGTAAGAGTGAGACTGGAATATAGGCAACAAATAAAAGGATTTTTATAGATGTGTGAAGGCAAAGAATATTTTTATATATCAGCTGAAATTACCTGTGAAAACAGCGTCACAATGCCATTTGATAAAACAAAAAATTATTTCTCATCTGAAAATGCTTCAAGCCTTTGAATCACTCTACTAACTATTCCAGCAAGCTTTATTCTGTGTTGAGCTATTAATTTAATGCTTAGTTTATTTTTTTTATTTAAGGCTGTTGTGTTTTTATATGTTGTTTCAGCAGATATAAATATTTCATAGAAAGATTTGTTTGTTTTTTTCTTGTTTTTTTTTTTTGTAAACCTGTAAACCTGACATGCGTGTAATTTATCTTTTATCTTTATGAAAATTTAGATTTAGGTCAGCGAACACAGACTTATTTACAGTTTAGATATCATGGGTCAGATATTGGTGAATGATAAAGATACAAAATTCAATGTATTTTCTTTTCCTGACTGAAAACACAAATACAATGAAGCCTTGATTTTATGCATAGACTCTGCTTTCAACAGCTTGCTGCATATGATTCTAGCTTCCTGATTACAGTGTAATGGATTCATTATGCATGATTATAGCTTCTAGACTAGACCAGAATGGATTTTTTTATTATGCATGATTTCATCTTCTATACTTGCCGTAGTGGATTTATTATCTGCTTTCCAGCTTAGACTATGGACAGACCAGATTGTAAAGGATTATTATAAATGATTCTAGCTTAAAAAGAAGTGGTCTCATTACAACTGTTTCTATGTACAGATTATGCCAGCCAATTCAGTGTGCATTTCTTATATACGAGGTGTGTTCAAATGAAACCCGTCCCAGTGGCTTTATAACAAATATATGTAAGGTACATCAGCAGGAGTAGTAGAATTAAATACAGCAATTGTTAGAAAGCAAGTACCCACTGGGGTTCTTTAGAAATAGTCAACATAGGCATTCAGACACGCATCCCACTGCTTGGGTAGATGGCGGATGCCGTCCAAGAAAAATGACTTTGGTTGCTTATTGAACCATTTGGTCACCGAGGCCCTGACGTCTGCATCGGAGTCGAATCGTTGTCGCTTTAGAGATTTTTTTAAGGGTCCGAACAAATGAAAGTCACATGGTGACAGATCGGGGCTGTAGGCTGGGTGTGGCAGAACTTCCCACCTTTTCCTTGCTAACGCTTCCTGCACAATGTTCGCAACATGTGGATGAGCATTGTCGTGCAACAGAATCACACCACGCGAAAGCATGCCGGGTCGTTTATTCTTGATGGCTGTAGTCTTAGACACACTTTTGTCACCATACACTGCTTTCATTCGGCGATGAATGTCGACTGGTCGACATCCTTCGGCTGTTAGGAACTGAATCACCGCTCGCTGATCGACCTTGGACGGATTCCTTATCACACCGGCTATTATTTTAACGGTCTGCAGCACAACCAATGAATACTAGGAGAATGAACACTTACACACTTGTACATTCGTATGTGCTTATTATGTCAGATGTGACATCATCATGCTCCTCCTACGAATGTCCACTTAGTGCAGCACGGTCGGGTTTCATTTGAACACGCCTCATATTAAATTTGATTTTAGTGAGTTAGGTGCACACTTTTGTCATCATCATCATATTTATTCCCTTTTGGCTCCTTATAGAGCATGGAGCCACCGGTACAGCTGGTCTCCCATTGCAGGAAGTCTGCTCTAAAGTATTTATGTGCTCTTGTAGTGGTGGTTTCTGTAGCAATATGTTTTACGTGATGAGGTTGCCAGTTTCATGCACAACCTCATATTAGCTGATTTTTTTTTACCATACACTAGAGGGAGTAACTGTCCCGAGACCTCTTGGAACTACTTTGGGGCAGATCAAATTGTTGGCAGACATTATGAGCTTGCTTTGTGTAGTCAAGTTGTATTATAACTGTTCTTTGTTGTATATGTATTATAAGTTGATCTGTGCAGCATTAGTCATGTGTGGCCTGTTTTTAGCACATTCTGAATCTTCCTGTTGCGTGTTGCTTCCCATAGACTTATCTCCCATGTTTTTGGGAAGTAACCAGTTGAGCATCTGTGTATCATTGTGCACTGAAGGTTGTTCTAGATGACATGTCTGTTGTGTGGTAACTTGTAGATGACATGTGTGTTATGTGGTAACATGGTACTTTGTTGTAGGTGACATGTGTGTTATGTGGTAACATGATACTTTGTTGTAGATGACATGTGCATTATGTGGTAACATGGTACTTTGTTGTAGATGACATGTGTGTTATGTGGTAACATGGTACTTTGTTGTAGATGACATGTGTGTTATGTGGTAACATGGTACTTTGTTGTAGATGACGTGTGTGTTATGTGGTAACATGATACTTTGTTGTAGATGACATGTGCATTATGTGGTAACATGGTACTTTGTTGTAGATGACGTGTGTTATGTGGTAACATGGTACTTTGTTGTAGATGACATGTGTGTTATGTGGTAACATGGTACTTTGTTGTAGATGACATGTGTGTTATGTGGTAACATGATACTTTGTTGTAGATGACATGTGCATTATGTGGTAACATGGTACTTTGTTGTAGACGACATGTGTGTTATGTGGGAACATGATACTTTGTTGTAGACGACATGTGCGTTATGTGGTAACATGGTACTTTGTTGTAGATGACATGTGTGTTATGTGGTAACATGATACTTTGTTGTAGATGACATGTGCATTATGTAGTAACATGGTACTTTGTTGTAGATGACATGTATGTTATGTGGTAACATGATACTGTGTTGTAGATGACATATGTGTTATGTGGTAACATGATACTTTGTTATAGATGACATTGTGTTATGTGGTAACCTCATACTTTGTTCTAGATGACATGTGTGTAATATGGTAACATGATACTTTGTTGTAGATGACATGTGTGTTATGTGGCAACATGTTGCTTTGTTGTGGATGACATGTGTGTTATATGGTAACGTGATACTTTGTTGTAGATGACGTGTGTTATGTGGTAACATGATACTGTTTTGTAGATGACATGTGTTTTATGTGGTAACATTATACTGTGTTGTAGATGACGTGTGTTTTATGAAAACCTGATACTGTGTTGTAGATGAAATGTGTGTTATGTGGTAACATGATACTGTGTTGTATATGATGTGTGTTATATGGTAACACAATACTTTGTTGTAGTTGACATGTGTGTTATATGGTAATATGATACTTTGTTGTAGATGACATGTGTGTTATGTGGCAACATGTTGCTTTGTTGTAGATGACGTGTGTTATATGGCAACGTGATACTTTGTTGTAGATGACGTGTGTTATGTGGTAACATGATACTGTTTTGTAGATGACGTGTTTTATGTGGTAACATTATACTGTGTTGTAGATGACATGTGTTATATGAAAACATGATACTGTGTTGTAGATGAAATGTGTGTTTTGTGGTAACATGATACTGTGTTGTATATGACGTGTGTTATATGGTAACATAATACTTTGTTGTAGTTGACATGTGTGTTATATGGTAATATGATACTTTATTGTAGATGACATATGTGTTATATGGTAACATGATACTTTGTTGTAGATGACATGTATGTTATATGGTAATGTGATACTTTGTTGCAGATGACATGTTTGTTATATGATAACATGATACTTTGTTGTAGATGATGTGTGTTATATGGTAATGTGATACTTTGTTGTAGATGACATATGTGTTATATGGTAACATGATACTTTGTTGTATATGATGTGTGTTTTATGGTAACATGATACTTTGTTGTAGATGATGTGTGTTATATGGTAACATGATACTTTGTTGTAGATGACTTGTGTGTTATGTGGTAACATGATACTTTGTTGTAGATGACATGTGTGTTATGTGGTAACATTATACTGTGTTGTAGATGACATGTGTGTTATATGATAACATGATACTGTGTTGTAGATGACGTGTGTTATATGGTAACATGATACTGTGTTGTAAATGACATGTGTGTTATGTGGTAACATGATACTGTGTTGTAGATAATGTGTGTTATATGGTAACATGATACTGTGTTGTAGATGACATGTGTGTTATGTGGTAACATGATACTGTGTTGTAGATGATGTGTGTTATATGGTAACATGATACTTTATTGTAGATGACATGTGTATTATATGATAATGTGATACACTGTTGTAGATCAGTGCTCTGCAACCTTTTTTTACTTCATGGCACACTTAAGTGCCCTTCAGAATTCCACAGCACACTAAAATATTTAAGTAGCTGAGCATGATAAATATTTAAAAATTCACTGCAATCATATTTTTTGTGATGCATTGGTGGATGATGATAACTAAACTTATTCTTTGTAAAATTGTACGCGTTGGTTTCTTTTCATAATATTTTACCATAACATATAATTTAGTATGCCATTATAAGCTATATTCTGCCTCATGTCACAGCACACAAGTCAGACACCCGCAGCACACCGGGTGTGGAGCATTGTAGATGACATGTGTGTCATGTGGTAACATGATACTGTGCTGCTTCTTGTTCTCTTCTCATTTCACTTTCAGATTATGTTTCTTGTTTCATGTGATTGTGTTTTCTTGGACTTTATGTTTTCTTGCACTGTGCATGATTTTGTTTACACGTTTAGTTTTGTTCTGAGAGTGAATATGTTAGTGACTGAGAAACAGAATGTGTGAATCGAAGCGAACATGACTGAGAATAAATCGTGAGTTATGGGGTGACTGAAGGTGAATGTCTGACTGTTAAAAGTGGTATTTTCTTTCTAGCTAATGCATTTTTCAGTGAGAGAATGAGACAGGCAGAAAAGGATGCCATGGTTATAGAAATATGTTCATTATGGTTTGAATTTTGAAACATTGTTAGTGCTATTCAATTTGTCTGAATTAACACCTGATAATCAGTGGGTTTTAAGATTCTGAAAATCAGAGAAGCCACCCAAAAAAATCAGTGACAGTAGTTTGTGGAAGAAAATGTGAAATGAAATTGTCACATTAACTTCCCAAGAATTGAGGTTCTTCCTTTAGAAAAAAGAAGACTGCAGAAGAGGAGAATTGAGAAGAAGACTTACATTATATAGACAAAATTTCTAGGCTATAGGGGACAGCATTTCTAGGCCATAGGGGACAGCATTTCTTGGCTATAGGGGACAGCATTTCTTGGCCATAGGGGACAGCATTTCTTGGCCATAGGGGACAGAATTTCTAGGCCATAGGGGACAACATTTCTTTGCCATAAGGGACATCATTTTTTGGCCATAAGGGACAACATTTCTAGGCTATAAGAGACAGCATTTCTAGGCCATAGGGGACAACATTTCTAGGCCATAAGGGACAGCATTTCTTGCCCATAAAGGACAGCATTTCTAGGACACAGTGGACAGCATGTCTAGGCCATTGGGGACAGCATTTCTTGGCCATAGGGGACAGCATTTCTAGGCCATAGGGGACAGCATTTCTAGGCCATAGGGGACAGCATTTCTTAGGCCATAATGGGAGTAATCATCATCATCATTTTCCTGTTTGCTCCCTGTGGACCATGGAGCCACCACAACAGCATTCACATGTACTTGCAGCAATGGTTTCTTTAGCAATTTGTTTTACAAGATGAGGTTGCCAGCCCCATGCACAGTCTCATATTAGTTGCCTTCTAGGACATGCTTGAGATGTAAGTAGTAGTAGAGTAGAAATAATGTGTTGTTCAAGAATCAGTAGATCCACATGGACAGGCATGAGTTGTAACCTCAGAAGTGGAGATGATAATTAGGGGTACTCCAAGGAGATAGGGGTCGGATGAAGTAGATATCATTTGTTAAAACATAGTTTCTCCTCCAACTTTATTTGTCTGTGTCTTCTTCTTTGATCCATAACCGCCAACCGCCAAAGCAATCAGCGGCCATCACGCCTGGTGGCGTCTTGTAGGGCAGCAACAAATTGACTTTGCTCAGTCGGCGGCCATCCTTCGTACAGTGCCCCATCTCTGGTTCATTCTTTGCATCTCGGCTTCCACAGTTCTCCGCCAAGTTGTTTTTTGGTCGGCCTCTCTTTCGCTTTCCCTCGGGGGTCCATAGCATAGCTGTTCTTGTGATGGTATCAGGGTCCCTTCTGAGGATGTGGCCACCCAACTCCAGCGTCTGCCAGCTATGATGGTGTGCATGTCCTCCTGGTTACTCCGAATAAGTAGTTCTTGGTTGTGATGGTGTTTGGCCAAAAGATTCGGAGAATTTTCCTCAGGCAGATTGTGTGGAAGGAGGACAGTTTCGACATTTCCTTCTCTGTTACTCTCCAACATTCTGCACCATAGAGAAGCACAGAAAGTACACAGCTCTCATACAGTCTTAATTTGGTGTTTGTGCTGTACTGGGAAGACTTCCAAATGTTGTTGAGAATAGCAAAGGCTGTTCTCACTTTATTCATTCTGTTGTTAATGTCCTTGCTTGTTCCGCCGTCAGGTGTTACTGTGCATCCTAGGTAAGTAAATGTGTCTGTCTGTTCTAACTTCTTCTTCTTCTTCCTCGTTCGTCCTGAAAAGGACGTTGGTTGCGTTGTGTCTGTTTACGCCAGAGCTGTGATATCGGCACCTTTCGGTCGACACATCCGACTTCAGCACGGCAATTTTTGGGACCGGGTTGCCTTCCCTCTGCGATCCCTACTCTCTCAGCCAGACTGCAGTGATGCAGCCTGTTTCTAGGACCACCACGTGGAGGTGGAGTAGGGTCTTGGTCAGCTCTGGTTCGCTGACCCTGATGCAAGCAGTCAAGCTATGTGTCGCTGACTGCATTCTCTATTGCTGCATTTTTGGGTCCCTGTTCTAACTTCTGGTTCCTTACTATTATTGGCTCAGGATTGCCCACATTTAGTGTCATGACCTCTGTCTTCTTCAGACTGATGTTCAGGCCAACCTGTTGGCCATACTTATTCAGTCTATCGGTTTTGTCTTGAATGTGTTGATGTGAATGCGCGAGTAGTGCAATGTCATCTGCATATTCCAGGTCTTTCAGTGTAGAAAATGTTGTCCATCTAATTCCTCTTGGACTGCCCTCTGTTGTCTGGCGCATCACCCAATCTATGGCTGTCAAAAAAATGTTGTTGATAAGGGGCATCCCTGTCGTACTCCTGTTTTCACTTCGAAAGTTACATTACTCAATCCAACACTGCACGTAAAGTTAGAATAGAGGCTTTTTATGATGGAAACAATGCGGCTGGGAATTCCATAAGCCCTCAGTATTTTCCATAGGCTGTCTCTGTGTATGCTGTTGAAAGCCTTTTCAAAATCAACAAAGTTAATGTACAGCTGTCTCTGCCATTCTGAGCACTGCTCTATAATGTTCCTGAGGGTAAATATATGATCTGCACATCTTCTGTTCTTTCTAAAGCCCACTTGTTCTTTCCTCAGTTTATGGTCAACTGCTTTTGAAATTCTCTGGATGATTATCCTGCCTAGTATTTTGCTGGGAACTGAGAGGAGAGTAATTCCTCTCCAGTTGTTGCAGTCTGCAAGGTCACCCTTTTTGGGCAATTTGACAATTATTCCGTTACTCCACTCTGTTGGTGTTGTCTCAGTTTCCCAGACTTTCGAAAATAGTGGTTCTAATACTGCTGCTAGTTCAGGGTCTGGCTTGAATAACTCAGCATTTAGATTGTCGTGACCAGGCGCTTTTCCATTTTTTAACCCTTTGATAGCTGTGATGATTTCTTCTTTTCGTGGAATGTCTGTATTTACGTCTGTCACTTTCAGCCTCAGGAACATTCAGCTGAGTCTCTGGTGGTTCCTTATTCAGTGTTTCCCTGAAGTGCTCTGCCCATCTTGTTTCCTGCCCCTGTGCTGGGGTGATGAGATTTCCTTGCTTGTCTCTTACTAACGTTATGTTGTTTGCACCTCGTTTTCCACTGATAGTTTTAGTTATTTTATAAACTGTGCTTTGTTCATTTCTCAGTGCTGCCTCTTCTGCCTGTCTTGCAAGGTCATCCAGAAATGTCCTTTTGTTAGCACGGGTTTGACGTTTTACTTCACTGTCCAGCTGACTGTACTGTTCACTATATATTGCCTTTAACCTGGGAGACTTAGCTTCTGCTTTCTTTCTTTTCATTTCCTTTCTCTTTGCTATGATGTTAAGCGTTTCTAGTGTTATCCAGTCTTGGCTCTTTCTTTCCTGGAATCCCAAGCATGACTTGCTGCTTTCCTTGTATATTGTTGAAATGGTGTTGAATTTCTGGTCGACATCATCAGTCTCTGTTCTTTCCTGGCTTTTGGTAATCTGATATCGTCTCTTTACGTCGACCGCGAATGCTTTTCTTGTGAGGGGGTCCTTAAGTTTCATGATGTTATATCTTTTCTGTTTGACTGCAACTGGTCCAGCAGCTCTGAGTTTCACCTTCAGTCTTGCTACTACTAGGTGATGATCACTTCTCACATCTGCGCCTCTTCTTACTTTCACGTCTTGTAGTGCATGCCTCCATCTGCCATTGATCATTATGTGATCTATCTGGTTTCTGTCTCGTCCCTTTGGTGATTCCCATGTTAACTTGTGCACTTCTTTGTGTTGAAAAAGTGTTCCTCCAATGACCAGGTTGTTAATACTGCAGAAGCTTATTAATTTGTCCCCATTCTCATTTACTGTTCCACTGCCCCATTTCCCCATTACTCTTTCATTATAATTATTGTGTTTTCCAACTTTCGCATTTTGATCTCTCATTACTATAATAAGATCGTACCTGGGTACAATTTCCATTTCCTTTTGTACCTGTTGATAGAACTCGTCCTTGATCTCTTCATCGCTGTCGTTTGTTGGTGCATAGCATTGTATAATTGTGGTCCTTGGTGAATCTCCCTCTCAGTCTTGGTCTTATCAGTCTGTTGTTAATGGGTTTCCATTCCAGTAAAGACCTTTCCATTCCTTTCTTCAGGATAATGGCTACACCTTCGTTGTGCTGACCATCCTCTCTACCAGAATAAAGTACTGTTTCCCCTGTAGCTGTTTTTATTCTCCCCATCCCTGTCCATCTGCTCTCGCTTATTCCCAGGATATGTAATTTGTAATTCCTCATCTCTGCTGTGATTTGTCTCAGCTTTCCTGCCTCATTCATAGTTCTGACGTTCCAAAAACCAATTCTGGTTTCGTGTTTTGCGGTCAGGGCATCTGTTTTCATGCCAATGACTTCCTTTCGGCTTTCACCACTGTCAGTCATATGAGCCTGAAACTCCGGATGTCCATCCCGCATCAAAGTTTTTTTCATTTGTTGCTGTTTCCGTAACATGTGCGATTTTTTACCTAGACAGGGGTGTCGGCCCTGTGCTAAAACCCCCAACCTGGAGGACCAGGGTACCAGCTTTTGTCTGACCCCTACCCATGCAGGCCAGTCCAGCTTGGTTGAACCTACCAGGAGTAAATCTCCCACTGGCATAGCTCTGGGGATTGTCAGGGTACACAAGCTGCCATACCGCTACAAGGTATAGGTACCATTGATGGCAGATTTGTCTGTGTAGCTGGATATAATGTGATATATATGTTGTGTTCTACAT
Source organism: Oreohelix idahoensis (assembly GCA_024509875.1). NCBI lineage: Eukaryota > Metazoa > Mollusca > Gastropoda > Stylommatophora > Oreohelicidae > Oreohelix > Oreohelix idahoensis. The sequence goes on along the minus strand of JAMPIV010008023.1, from coordinate 76,850 downwards.
GTCGAAAGTCAAATTTTTTTCATGTCATCCCTAAACTGTCAATGCAACAATTATTTCATAAAATCCTTAATCAGTCAATCAATCTAACAATTTTTCATGTCATCCTTAATCTTTCAATGCAACAATTTTTTCATGACCTCCTTAATCTATCAATGTAACAGTTTTATCATATCATCCTTAATCTTACTTAGTCATTCCCCTTCTACCGTGAAGTAATCAATTAATCAAATAGTTTGTTCATGTCATCTTTGATCAGTTAATCAGCTTAACAATTTTTTTATGCCATCCTTAATACGTCAATCAATAAAAATTGTTCTTGTCAACCTTAATCACCAGCTGCTGAAGATTCTGAACAGTAACACAGAAAACCCATATTTAATATGGGACAATGGAACTCGTGCCCAGCTCTGTGAATACCTCGCAGACCAGCAACAGAGAATCATCAAAACGGTAAGTGCAGCATTCTCAGGGTCTGGGATATTTATGCTGTTTAAATTCTGTGATATTTATGCTGTTTACATTACTTTATCGCACTCTTTCAGACTTCTGCTTCTTTTTCTTATTTGTTTGCTCTCATTTAACCACATCTATTTCTCTCATACTATAGACTTTCATAAATGAGCGTTTGTATAGAAAAGAAGGATTGAAGTGGTATGACAAGATTACAAATATGGAACTGATGAAAAAAACCAGACAAGTACCAATGGAATAAGAGATGAGAAGAAGATGCTGAAGATGGAAAAAACGCATTGAGAAAACCTGTTGATAGTGCCTGTTGAGACCAAGTAGAAAACCTGTTGATAGTGCCTGTTGAGACCAAGGAGAAAACCTGTTGATAGTGCCTGTTGAGACCAAGGAGAAAACCTGTTGATAGCGCCTGTTGAGACCAAGGAGAAAACCTGTTGATAGTGCCTGTTGAGAACAAGGAGAAAACCTGTTGATAGCGCCTGTTGAGACCAAGGAACTCATGGAGAAGAGAATTGGAGACAGACATGAAAGGGGTGAAGAAAACAATAAAGACCTTGAGCCAGTGGCACGGGACAGGAAGACTTAGCATAAGTTTGTTGAAGGCCTTTTCTCTATGTGGAGTTGAAAGGTGATGATGATTTCTCTCATAAAGTTTATGGACTGTCTTAGGCCTCTCTCATAAAGTTTATGGACTGTCTTAGGCCTCTTTCATAAAGTTTATGGACTGTCTTAGGCCTCTCTCATCACCTGTCTTAGGCCTCTCTCATCGACTGTCTTAGGCCTCTCTCATCGCCAAACAGTTTTGTCATCAACAGGGTCAGTGAAGGCCACACTGTCAATCTGCTCCGCTGATGGACTCAGCATTCTTGGAGGATGTATTCTACTGTTTGCTGGTCTTCCCCTCATGGACTCATGTCTGTCTGCCCAGTTTTTAATTTGTTGAACAGAGTATATTTAAGTCTGCAGTGGCCAGTTGTCAGTCTGGAAATTATCAGTCTCATCTTGTATGCTTCTATTATATCAGCCTTGGTAGAGAGTGCTGAACTTGGGCCAATGGGAGGGCAGAGCTGGACATTGACCAGCTGATAAATGATCATGCTGGGGATGGTAACATCATTATGTATACTGAGGGTCTGTAATCCGTGGTGAGAAATCAGGGTGGAGCTTCTCTGCTAGAGTAAAGGGCAGAATCATCGCTGAACGTAGTGATGCTGACATGATAACAACCTCCATCCAACATGAGAATGGAGGTAGAGGCAGCTACTGCAGCCTTAAGCTGACTGTCTGAAACTTCATTAACAAGGGTGATTATTGTATCAGACTCACAGTCCATGCTTTATAAGGTTCAAAGTGGATGGCTCCAGCATGAATGGAAAACCTCCATAAAGGCCTCAAATCTTCAGGAATGGGTGTGGATCTACTCTCCTAGTCATGCAGGGGTACACAGCAATGAAAGAACTGACAGACTAGCTTCAAAAGCACCCATAGAAGGTGCATTGGATATGGATAAGAGAACGAACGAACGAATGAACTTTATTTTCAAAGGGTTAAGAATTGGGCACGCAGGCCCGTCTGACATTCTGCCCTTCCTCTCTCTCTCATCATATATACTATATCCTTTCATCCGGAGAGACATATTGAGAACAGTTAATGAACGCCTATTAGTGAATGACACTGCAATTGATGAATCATCAAGGCTAAGATTGCTGGAATTTGGCATTAAACTAAGACCAGCAGTGATGAACATATGAGAGGATGCATCTGGCATGTATACAGCCAGCACGCAACAAGGACAATTAGCATTCACACCCTTCAACATTTGCTGAGGGAGAATGAGCACCTATGGGTTTGTCCACAGTTGCAGTGATGTCAGTTCTGATCAACAATAGCCGTATATTTGACTCAGAATTTCTTAATGCAATTTTTGTGTTAAACTATTTTATATTATTGCTTTTATTTTTTTATATGATTTCCTGTCCTCAGTTTTGAATTATACTTACTCCTACTATTGCAAGGGTGTCTGCCTTCTCATTTGCAATGAGCACGAATGCAGTGTGCCTTCACTTTGTTGAATTTATAGTTGCTTCCCATTAGTTCTAATGCTTCTTTTATAGTTACTTATAGAAGTTCATAACTACTCATTTACATCTTATCTCACAGTGTAACCCATATATACAGAAACATACTTATCACTTTTCTCACCATGAAATCCACAAAAACACATACTCACTTAGTTCACAGTGTAATCCATACAGTCATATACTCACTTAGTTTACAGTGTAATCCATACAGACACATACTCACTTTTTTCACAATGTAAACCAAACAGACACATATAGACTCTTTACTTACTTAGTCGTTCCCCTTCTACCGTGAGGTGTAGAGGTACATATAGACTCACACTCACTTAATTCGCAGAGTAACCCATATAGACACATACTCACATAGTTCACAGTGTAACCCATATAGACACATACTCACTTAGTTCACAGTGTAACCCATATAGACACATACTCACTTAATTCACAGTGTAACCCATATAGACACATACTCACTTAGTTCACAGTGTAATATAGACACATACTCACTTAGTTCACAATGTAACCCATATAGACACATACTCACTTAGTTCACAGTGTAATATAGACACAATCTCACTTAGTTCATAATGTAACCCATATAGACACATACTCACTTAGTTCACAGTGTAATATAGACACATACTCACTTAGTTCATAATGTAACCCATACACACTCATACACACTTAGTTCACAGTGTAATATAGACACATTCTCACTTAGTGCACAATGTTACCCATATAGACACATACACATTTATGTCACAGTGTAATCCATTTAGACACATCCTCACATATTTCACATTGTAATACATGCAGACACATCCTCACTTATCTTGCTCATGCTAATGCATTTTCATCTTAATTCACAGCTCAGGCATATCACTTATCTCACCATGCAGACACATCTTAATTGTATTTCAAACATTCACACTCATCTTTACCAGTGTTACTCATCTTTTCATTCAAACACACTTTCATTGGTACTCAAAACTTAAGACATATCTTCACCTTATCTCACCAGTTCAAGGAAGCATCTCACTAGTTCAAGCACATCTTCATCTTATCTCACAAATTCAAGCACACCTTCAGTTGATCATCTAGATGCAAGCTATCTCACCCTTTCAGGCATATCTTCACTGTGTCTCATTCATCCAGGCACATCTTATTTTATCTCATACATCCCACAGATTTTCACATTGATTCATATCATCCATCTAGACATGTTCTTCACCTTGTCTCATTGAAATGTGATCCAGCGAATTTCCCCGTAAATTATTTAGACATTTTTAACATGTTAGCTAGCGTTTCTTAAAATTACTACCATATTTTTTTAACAAAACAAATGAAACTCTTAAAATTAATACTGTATTATTTGAACAAACTTTTAAGATCATTTGCTAGAGAAAAAGGTAACAACATGATTATTTATGATAGCTATGATCATCATCTTATATTGTTTTAGATAGTTTCTGCAAAAAAGTTTGTCTTTTATGATGGAAAATATGGTGACAACGTATGGCCAGCACTGCCACATTGAGTAACTTGCCCTATCTTTGAAAGGTCACATAACTCTGATTTCTATTGTTTGTGATATACAGAGCATGCAGCTACAACCACACATTTTACACCATCTCTTATAATTTCTTCCTGATTGTTGCTATTGATGTGTAGTAGCTGTGATGACAATCATTGTGATGTTGTGGGAGGTAAATTTGCTGTTGTTTCATGTGACGGTGACATTGCCAGATTGTGTGTTGTTGACACTGTCAGCCTGTTTCATGTCAATTCTCTGAAAGTGTCAACTTTTGTGATGTGACTGTGATGCCAGGTTGTGTGATGTCACTATACTGATATTGACGCTGTCACGTTCTGAGATGTCGCTGTGCTGATGTGTGACAATGACGGTTTCTTACTTTTCCTGATATCGTCTCTCCATCTCCATCCTCCTTGGATACAGAATTAATAAATACAAATTTCTCTTCATCAACTTCCTTATTAGCACTCCCTGTGAACTCTCATTGTCTGTTTCAGGGACTCAACTACGATCATTATGGAGTCGACATTGTAGGATTTTGTTTTGTTTTTCTTATAAGTTATACTGCAGTTTACATATTCTGTTACTGTTTATAAGCATAATACAACTTTGTTATAAGTTGTAATACAGCTTTTACAATTACGAGCACAGCTTTTTGTTCTATCGTAAGTCTGCTTTAGCAATTCTTTAAGTTTGCGGTACTTAATTTTCTCAGTTGAAGAAATGGTGAAGTGATTTTTAAAAAATAAAGATATTAATGTCATTTATTAGGGAAGGGTGTGCACATTTTGAAAGAAGAGAGATTTTTCATTGGTGTGGGCTTAATACAAATATCTTAAAATTTGGACTCGTGTATATATGTGTGTTTCACACATTATTATTTGTGCATGGTGATAAAGCATATCCTCACATCAGCCGTGTACAGAGAAATATAAGCTAAACGTGTCTTCATATTAATTACTGACTGATCAACAATCTTATAGTGATCACTGACAGAGAAATGTAGATAATTATTCTCTCCTGAATGTCTCATATAGAAGTGTAGTTAAATGTCCCCTTGCAGAAAATATAGGTAAAGATTTTCACATGTGATACAGGTAGAAATATAATTAATTCATATCCACATATATAAGAAATATAGACAAGCATATCCAAGCAGTAACTTTATTGACAAGACAAACATCTGATTTGCAATGGTGGTTAGAGCACTTGCCTGTCATGGCAAAATTACCGAGTTCGAAACCTTGTAGCATTACGCAGTTGTAAATGGATACCTGATTCTGCTTTTGAGTTAGGGAAGGAAAGGAAGTGAGGAAGGGAACTAGTCACACTGCCTCATAAAGCTGAGACCTAGTATAATATAACATTATAGCGCACTGAATAAGTACCTGGCTTGTAGATATTCCAGCACAGATGAAGATTTTAAGAATATAATTTCTTTGTGGCTATTAGATCAGTCGTAAAAGTACTGTGCAGATATTAACTCATTCTAACACAGGAAGTTTTCTGGTTTTACCCAGGCCCCAAAATGGAGGCATTTTTATTCTACAAGTGATGTTTTAAAAACAGGCAGTAGACATATATATAAATATATATTAATTCAGCATATATATGTATTATGCATCTAACTTTAGAAAACTGGCTGAAGAATGTTGTGAAACAGTGTGGACTTCTTATGTGATGTGATAATTGTTTGTTATGTTTTGTGAAGTATAGAAACCATAAAAAAATCAAAACAAAAAAAGTTATCAGAATTGTGCACTTACACATAAATACTTCAACTCTGCTTATTTCCTTGGCGATAAATAACTAGGAATCGAAATGTATATCCAGTTGACAATTAATCCAAGACGTTTGATGAAAGAGAAATGAAAATTCTAATTTTTATGATTTTGTTTGTGAAGTAACATATTGCTGAACTGGAATCTCACTTACATAGTCCTATCTCATGCAATTTAATTAATTTGTTACTTAAAAATATCAAATTCATTAAACGTCCTTCTCGGAATCAAAAAAAAGTAATCATTGCTATTGTTATCGCTAAAATTCATTTAGAAATAATCTATTGCGGTTGATCCGTTGATAGTTTGTGACTTCTATGTATGTGACTACGGTGCTTGTAAAAAAAACTGCCCAATAACATCATTAATTGATAAAAGTATGCAAAAATTAGCACCAGAATACTTATTTCGCTACCAGTCCACACATGGTTCACAGGAAGTGTTTGCATGATTTCAACAAGCTATGGCAACTTATTTTCTAATGTTTTGTTCAAATTCAGAACTCATATCAAGCAGGCGAACCATGCGCCAGTGGGTAGGTCTATAGGGCAACTTGGCACATCATACAGCTCATGGGTAGGAATGAGTTAAACAAATTGATACTGGGCTGGGATGGATGCCTTACTTCAAGCAGTGGTCATATAAAAACGGAGAAGTGTCCGCATAACATTTCAAAAGTGTGCATATGTGTATTTTGACAAATTAAAAATTGAGTGCAGACATTTTGATCACATTCATAAATTACATAGATATATTTGCTTTGATCATACACAAAGCCCATTTACAGACAGGCATATTATCCAATTTAACTGCTCACATGTGGAAGCAGTGTTGGAAAAACTAGTTGGTGAAACATGTACACTGAACAATGTTTCCTTTCTTCTGACAGGTGAGATATGATAACAAAACATAGACATAATATTATAAATTCAGAACAAAACTTAAGTGTCATACATCTTTAAAAATTAAAATGTTGCACAGAATTTATCCAAGTCAGTCTAATTTATTTTTTAATTAAAGGAAAGTTGTAATGCAGAATATTTAAGCTTGTAATCACATTCAGAGAGTACGAAGTCTGTTACGACCTTACAACAACAGAAGTAAATGGAGGGGTTTTGGATTAAATTATAACCACCAAGAGAAAATGTGCAAGGTGAGTCTTGCAATGCTGACTCTTACCTGGCAAGGATTTTTGTGCTTTCACGGGACCTGGTACTCTGGGGCACCTCACATCTTTACTTTCCTTCCCCAACAGTCAGCTCATCTACAGGAATTCAGATTTCTCACAGCATGAGCGAAACAGAAATTTTGCTTGTCTAATTTTTCATGGGTTTGGCTGACAGTTCACATCAGGATTAATGTTATCTTTTACTGTTAACTTCAAGCACACCTTTGCAATCCACATTTTGTGTGTGTGTGTTTTTTTGGTTTTGCTTTTTTTTAATGTTGGTAATGGTATCATAAATTTGATTCATTTAAGTGATTGTGTTAAAAACACCTCTGAGAATATAGCATTTCTCATGTCAAGATGTTGATTTTTTGCATTGCCTGTCAGTCAATATAGAATGTAAAATCAGAGCTATTTTTTGATGCATTGTTAATATTTAAAAGTTATCTCATTGTCTCATTCCAATATGTGCAAGTCAATAAAGAGAATAAAGAGATGTTTCATAATTCATTTCTGATGTCTAAAAGTAACTGTATTCTAGCACATGCCACTTAGAAGAGAAAGTCAAGTTTGAAACATTTTTTGACATTAGCTGACATCTTCATGTCAGAGATCAATGTGTTTCCAGCCAACAGAAAAACATTTAAATCACAAACATTTTCTATAAATCTTTTTGGTTTATTTTAGTTTTCTTTTATTTTTTCTTCTTAATATGTCGTCATTAACCCTAAAATAAGTTTTCCATTGCATGCCTGTTTCAATTAGAATAGATTGTAAGGCATCGTGCACCAGTTATGAAGTTATTATAATATCTACATTTCTTGAGAATGATAAACACTGATATTATTTTCTTGATATCTTCTATTCATATTTCTATATTTCTTTCAGGGAGAATGTGATCCAAGTTATGGAGCAGACTTTATGTTTGATGTTCATTCTAAAGAGTTGATAGTGGGAGAAATCTTTGTTAGGATCTTTAATGAGCAGCCAACCTTCCCAATGGAAGTGAGTAATTTAGTCTGCCGCAATGCATGTTAGCCTGTGTGTGAGCATGTGCAGCATATGTGGTACACCTGTGAAGTGTGTGCTTGTGTCATATTTTACTCATCCACTGGCACCATATTCATTCATAAACTCTGTGGCCTTCCTTTTATAGTGCTTTTCAGATTACTTTATATACTTCTTTTCATGTCGTGCACTACAGATGGGTATGGGAAAGTGATACTTTGCAATATTTAGGTATGGGTGATAAAATACTGTTATGCTTTTTAATGTAGCCATTGCGTTGTTGTTGTTTAACTAGGTCTACTGAGGTCATCGCTCCTTCGCAACCTAAAACAATTTGAAGAATGTACATGTGTTCTGTAGCTGTTGAGTTGTGATTTATAGTGTTTGTGATTGTTGGGGAGCCTGTAGTTTTTCCTTTCTTCATAGAGTCTTGTGTAAGTGAGCAGCACATTGTGAACTGTCTAGTATGAATGGGTACAACTGCAGCAATTAGGCTTTTGTGAGGGGTTTAATTTAAGTTCTTTTTTAGTCTAGTGTGTTCTATTTTTAGTTGGAAGATTGTGCTCTGCTCCACGTCCTAGGTTGTTGATTTTGTCATGTTTGTTGGGATAGGTCATTTCTTTACACATGACACATCCAGCTGACTTTTTTTATTCAACCATTCAGCTTGGAAGTGGCTTTGGAGTATTAGTTTAGCTGTCTGCATGTTGACTGGAGTGTTTATTTGAGTGTAATAGCCATGGTGTATGACAGTGTGGACATTTTTATGCTTTTGATATGGATGTGAATTAGGACAGTATGCAAGCTGAGACAATGGGCTGACTTTTAGATAGACCTGTGAGCCCATTTCTTAAACCTTTCTTAAATAAAGTTAATTTATTCCTTCATTTTTCATATTTTTTTCATAACTTAGCCATTATTTATCCATCTCTTCCAGAATCCCAAAGGTTTCACCATAGATCTTCTGGACTTTCTTGGTTCTCAGGCACAGGTAAAGTAATTAGCTTGCAGTTAAGACAGAACATTCACACTGAGCTTCTAGTTACTTTCATACTGATTTTGGAGCTGTCATACTGGAAGTTATAACATTTGCATTGTAGCTTCAACATTCACTCTGCACTTAGATGTGCGTATTCCTGATGAACTTGTTAAAAAAACGTACTGTGAACCTTTAACAGCAGCATTCACATTGAACTTGTAAGTACAGGTCCAGAATCTGAAATGCTCGGGGACGGCAATGTTTCGGAAATCAGGTTTTATTTTCAGTTTTCAGATATTGCCAAAAATCGCCCAAAGTAGCCCAAGTCTGCCAAAAATCAGTTAGAAAATTGTCAAAAAGTCAGCTGAAAAAGCTTTCGAATTTCAGAATATTTTGGTTTTCGGGTGTTCAGATTCTGGGTTATGGTCCTGTACAATGATTGCACTGAACTTGTAGTTATATTCATGCTGAGCTTGTGGCTACTGTAGTCATATTGAACTTCTTGGCACAGTGTTCACTCTGGACTTGTAATTACGATAGTTGATCTGAATTTCATTTCTATCATTAACAGGATGTTGTTGCTCAGAAATGTTTTTTTTTTAGTTTATATGTGTTACTTTACTTGTGTAATCATAGATTTTATTTCTACTTTTCACTTTAGTAAGAGTTTATTGTGGAATAATAACACTGGCAAAAACTATAATCACCCTGAGTAGTTGCCAGGAGGCTCAATGGGGAGATAAAGAAAGAATTAAGACCAGTGTCTGCACCAAGTATATCATAAGAGGTGGCTATGGTGAGGTTATGCTTGGAGCTACTGAAAAAATAATTTGTACTCCATGAAACCTCTCCCCAGTACCTGCACTCACTGATGATGCTCCAACAGCAACAAAATATCACCCCTGGCCCAGACCATGTCGAAAGATTGGGCAAGATAGAGATGGCCCTTGAGGCTCTCAGAAATATTATCAAGGCCAGCCCAGGTAAAGATTCTACACACCTAGTTGCCAGGCATGGTATTGTTTTAATGCTTTGATCGCTAAGCTAGGTTATTTGTAGTAATATAGCTGGATAAACAGGGGAACGGAACTTACAGACAGAGATGTCCTTTGAGGCTCTCAGAAATATTACCAAGGTAGATATTCTACAGGTCTAGCTGCCAGACATGATATTGCTTAACCCTTTGACCATTAAGCTAGGTTCTTTGTAGTAGTACAGCTGGATGAACCAGGGGAACAGAACTTACAGACAGAGATGTCCTTTGAGGCTCTCAGAAATATTACCAACGTAGATATTCTACAGGCCTAGCTGCCAGACATGATATTTTTTAACCCTTTGACCATTAAGCTAAGTTCTCTGTAGTGGTACAGCTGGATAAACCAGAGCAACGGAACTTACAGACAGAGATTGGCCTTGAGGCTCTTAGAAATATTGTCGAGTCTAGCCCAGGCAAAGATCCTACAAGGCTAGTTGCCAGACATGATATTGTTAAACACTTTAAGCACTAAGCTAAGTTCTCTGTAGTGGTACAGCTGAGTGATCAGGGCATATGAAACCGATAGTAGGTGATCCAGCTGCATTTCTTCACTTAGCAATGCCTATCCTCATATGACTAATTGTCTTAAGTGAAACATCCTGAAACAACGAAAAAATCCCACCAAGTTTTTGGGGGAATTTACGGTAAATGTGTGCATTGCACATTGAAAGCTAAATTTAACACCAATTAAAATAACATGCAGGCCTTTCAGTTTTTTTCTTGGTGCATTGACCATGAGTCATGATAAGCTTGACTACAAACATCTAATAAAGTTGAAATTGAATGGAAAGAAATGAAATGACCATAGGAGAATTAATACCATCATCAGGACATGCAGTAGAAAGAGCACAACTTAATTATTTCCCATAATGTTTTGGTGGGTTACTTGCTCATATTTTACTTTTTTACCTCACTAACTATTACATGATAACATTGAACTATTACATGATAACATTGAAGCGTGCTGCATTCAGTAGAACACTGAAAAATATGAAGCAATGCTGACTGACAAATTTCATTTTTATAAATATTTACAGGAGTATGGCAATTGGCTAAATTATTGTATGAAAAAATTCTGCTCGGTACTGCTTCATTTCGACATAATTAAATGCAAAGCAAGTCTTCATCAAAATGACTTGAATGTGGTGTGACAAGATCACTAATGTGGAACTGATGACAAGAACCAGACAAGTGCCAGTGGAACAGGAAATGAGAAGAAGGTTGATGATGATGATTTACTGTTTTGTACAGCCAGTGTTGACTAAAGTTTTAACAATAATACAGCCAGTGTTGACTAAAGTTTAAACAATTATACAGCCGTTGTGGACTAAAGTTGTATCAATAATACAGCCAATGTTGACTAAAGTTTTAACAGTAATACAGCCAATGTTGACTAAAGTTTTAACAGTAATACAGCCAATGTTGACTAAAGTTTAACAATAATACAGCCAGTGTTGACTAAAGTTTTAACAATTATAGAGCCAGTGTTGAGCTGAAGTTTAACAATAAATGCTATTGTTATTGTTGAACAGAATCAACATCTTTGCACTCTGGGCAAACCCATAAGTGCTCATTCTCCCTCAGTATATGTCAAAGAGTGTGAATGTTAACTGTTCCTGTAGCTCGCTGGTTATAAACACGATGGATGCATCCTCTCATACATCCATCTCTGCTAACCTTACTTTTAATGCCAAATTCCAACAGTCTTAACCTTGATAATTCAACTATTGCAGTGTCATTCTCTAACAGGTGATCGTTAAACGTTCTCAGTATCTCTCCCTTATCCATATCCAGTGTCCCCACTGTGGGTGCTTTTGATGCTAGTCGGTCAGCTCTCTCATTACCGCTTTTCATGTGGGAATGAAAGGATATAGTATGCAAGATTAATGAGAGTGGAAGGGCAGAATGTTAGACGGGCCTGCGCGCCCAATTCTTTACCCTTCGAAAATAAAGTTCGTTCGTTCATGCGGTCAAACCGTCTACAATTAATCTGTATTTTTGAATGTGTCATCAATCATCAATACAAAAATTACATAAACACGTTCTCGCTTATATCCATACATTCTTGGTGGAAAATGAAATAATAATAATAACAATTTCTTACTCACTTCTGTGGCAGGTAAAGTCTTTGAGCAGTTAAAAACCAATGTAATATCTCCTTATTCTCATATACATCATCCCATTTAAGCAAACGAAAACATTCACATTTCTAAAGTACAGTGGTATGCGGGTACATTCTCATGACGCACATTTCTAAAGTACAGTGGTATGCGGGTACATTCTCACATACATTACATTATATAATAATCTTTTAAAGTGAATATAATAATATAACATGGATATAAAACAAATTATTAACAAAAAATGAGCGGAAGAGGAACAGAAATGTTGACCTATGGATGAGATGTTGACAGGCAAATGCTGTTTCTATGGGGGTAGATAATGAGTGTTGAGGAAGTGTTTGAAAAGTGCTTTGTTAAATGAATATTGTGTAGGTAGTAGGCTTTTTATGTGGTGTGGAAGGCTGTTCCATAAGTAGGCTCCAGAGTAGGCTAGACTCTTTTTGAACAGGTCGATCCTAGGTTTGGGCAGACATAACTGATGTAATTGTTGTCCCTCTCTTCTACTGGTTTGAAACAATGATCATAGGTACGGTGGGGCAGTGTTAGATAGAAATGTGTGAGTCAGCTTGGCTTTGTTGTAGAGAAGACGTTTTTTTAGGGACAGTATTTTGGGTTCTTTTCCTGTCCTTGTATGTGGTATCGTTTGATTATCGGTGATCAGACATACTGCTCCAATAGTCTAGTGTCTGCGTCTAAGAAGTGTTTTATTTTAGCTAGCTTTTGAGCTAAGTGTTTGGTTAAATTCCGTACATGGGAGTTCCACGTTAAGTGCTGGTCAATCGTGATCCCTAGAACTTTGTGTTCTGTTACATGTTCAATTTGTATTGATTCCTCGTGTAGCTGTAGCGATCTTTTGGTGCAGTATAGGAGTTTTTGTCTGGTGGTAGGTAATCAACATTGATTTCATTTTTGCTGTGTTGACTGGCATACGATTCATATTACTCCATTTTGTTAGATTGTCTACATCGCTTTGAAGAGTCATTTCAAGTTCCATGCAGTCATTGTCACTAGTGTAGATAGTACAATCATCTGCAAAGAGGTCTTCTTCTTCTTCTTTGATCCATAACCGCCAACCGTCAAAGCAGTCAGCGGCCATCACGCCTGGTGGCGTCTTGTAGGGCAGCAACAAATTGATTCCACTTTGCTCGGTCGGCGGCCATCCTTCGTACAGTGCCCCAACTGTGGTTCATTCTTTGCATCTCAGCTTCCACAGTTCTCCGCCAAGTTGTTTTTGGTCGGCCTCTCTTTCGCTTTCCCTCGGGGGTCCATAGCATAGCTGTTCTTGTGATGGTATCAGGGTCCCTTCTGAGGACATGGCCAACCCAACTCCAGCGTCTGCCAGCTATGATGGTGTGCATGTCCTCCTGATTACTCCGAATAAGTAGTTCTTGATTGCTGATGGTGTTTGGCCAAAAGATTCTGAGAATTTTCCTTAGACAGATTGTGTGGAAGGAGGACAGTTTCGACATTTCCTTCTCTGTTACTCTCCAACATTCCGCACCATAGAGAAGCACAGAAAGTACACAGCTCTCATACAGTCTTAATTTGGTGTTTGTGCTGTACTGGGAAGACTTCCAAATGTTGTTGAGAACAGCAAAGGCTGTTTTCGCTTTATTCATTCTGTTGTTAATGTCCTTGCTTGTTCCGCCGTCAGGTGTTACTATGCTTCCTAGGTAAGTAAATGTGTCTGTCTGTTCTAACTTCTGGTTCCTTACTGTTATTGGCTCAGGATTGCCCACATTTAGTGTCATGACCTCTGCTGTCTTCTTCAAATTGATGTTCAGGCCAACCTGCTGGCCATACTTATTCAGTCTATCGGTTTTGTCTTGAATGTGTTGGTGTGAATGCGCGAGTAGTGCAATATCATCTGCATATTCCAAATCTTCCAGTGTAGAAAACGTTGTCCATCTAATTCCTCTTGGACTGCCCTCTGTTGTCTGGCGCATCACCCAATCTATGACTGTCAAAAATAATGTTGTTGATAAGGGGCATCCCTGTCGTACTCCTGTTTCCACTTCGAAAGTTACATTACTCGATCCAACACTGCACGTAAAGTTAAAATAGAGGCTTTTTATAATGGAAACAATGCGGCTGGGAATTCCATAAGCCCTCAGAATTTTCCATAGGCTGTCCCTGTGTATACTGTCGAAAGCCTTTTCAAAATCAACAAAGTTAATGTACAGCTGTCTCTGCCATTCTGAGCACTGCTCTATAATGTTCCTGAGGGCAAATATATGATCTGCACATCTTCTGTTCTTTCTGAAGCCCGCTTGTTCTTTCCTCAGTTTATGGTCAACTGCTTTTGAAATTCTCTGGATGATTATCCTGCCTAGTATTTTGCTGGGAACTGAGAGGAGGGTAATTCCTCTCCAGTTGTTGCAGTCTGCAAGGTCGCCCTTCTTGGGCAATTTGACAATTATTCCTTTACTCCACTCTGTTGGTGTTGTCTCAGTTTCCCAGACTTGTGCAAATAGTGGTTCTAATAGTTCTGCTGCTAGTTCAGGGTCTGTCTTGAATAGCTCAGCATTCAGATTGTCGTGACCAGGCGCTTTTCCATTTTTTAGCCCTTTGATAGCTGTGATAATTTCTTCTTTTCGTGGAATGTCTGTATTTACGTCTAAGTCACTTTCAGTCTCAGGAACATTCAGCTGAGTCTCTGGTGGTTCCTTATTCAGTGTTTCTCTGAAGTGCTCTGCCCATCTTGTTTCCTGCCCCTGTGCTGTGGTGATGAGATTTCCTTGCTTATCTCTTACTAACGTTATGTTGTTTGCACCTCGTTTTCCACTGATAGCTTTAGTTATTTTATAAACTGTGCTTTGTTCATTTCTCAGTGCTGCCTCTTCTGCCTGTCTTGCAAGGTCATCCAGAAATGTCCTTTTGTTAGCACGGGTTTGACGTTTTACTTCCTTGTCCAGCTGACTGTACTGTTCACTATATATTGCCTTTAACCTGGGAGACTTAGCTTCTGTTTTCTTTCTTTTCATTTCCTTTCTCTTCGCTATGGTGTTTAGCGTTTCTGGTGTTATCCAGTCTTGGCCCTTTCTTTCCTGGAATCCCAAGCATGACTTGCTGCTTTCTTTGTATATTGTTGAGATGGTGTTGAATTTCTGGTCCACATCGTCGGTCTCTGTTCTTTCCTGGCTTTTGGTAATCAGATATCGTCTCTTTACGTCGACCACGAACGCTTTTCTGGTGAGGGGGTCCTTAAGTTTCGTGATGTTATATCTTTTCTGTTTGACTGCCACTGGTCCAGCAGCTCTGAGTTTCACCTTCAGTCTTGCTACTACTAGGTGATGATCACTTCCCACATCTGCGCCTCTTCATACTTTCACATCTTGTAGTGCATTTCTCCATCTGCCATTGATCATTATGTGATCTATCTGGTTTTTGTCTCGTCCGTTTGGTGATTCCCATGTTAACTTGTGCACTTCTTTGTGTTGAAAAAGTGTTCCTCCAATGACCAGGTTGTTAATACTGCAGAAGCTTATTAATTTGTCCCCATTCTCATTTACTGTTCCACTGCCGCATTTCCCCATTACTCTTTCGTTATAATTATTGTGTGTTCCAACTTTCGCATTTAGGTCTCCCATTACTATAATAAGATCGTACCTGGGTACAGTTTCCATTTCCTTTTGTACCTGTTGATAGAACTCGTCCTTGATCTCTTCATCGCTGTCGTTTGTTGGTGCATAGCATTGTATAATTGTGGTGTTGGTGAATCTCCCTCTCAGTCTTGCTCTTATTAGTCTGTTGTTAATGGGTTTCCATTCCAGTAGAGACCTTTCCATTCCTTTCTTAAGGATAATGGCTACACCTTCGTTGTGCTGACCGTCCTCTCTACCAGAATAAAGTACTGTTTCCCCTGTAGCTGTTTTTATTCTCCCCATCCCTGTCCATCTGCTCTCGCTTATTCCCAGGATATGTAGTTTGTAATTCCTCATCTCTGCTGTGATCTGTCTCAGCTTTCCTGCCTCATTCATAGTTCTGACATTCCAAAAACCAATTCTGGTTTCGTGTTTTGCGGTCACATGTTGAATATTTTAGATGTAGTGGCAGTTTGTTGAGAAACCCCAACCTGATTTCTCACCAAGGGGTCACAGATCCATTAGTATACACAATGGCATCATTATGCCTGGCATGATCAAGTATCATGATTAATTTCCCAATGCGCTTTCCTATTGCCCCAAGTTTTACACTCTCTGCCAAGGCTGATGATGACTTGCTGGTAGTTAATCCAGTTCTCATCTGACTTACTCCACTCTTCTACTTTGAATATATTTTAAACTGTGGCCTCCTGCTTGATCGTTGTTTCTGCCTGTGCCATCCATGACATCCCTCTCTTTATTCTTGCTCCCTTGATGGCAGCTATGTTTCCATGCAGGTGGTGCCATCTGTCTGTGGTTACTCACATATAGGCTTTTCCATGGGCCATCGCATATCTGGATCTAATCGACAGCACTCCAAGCATGTATCTCATTGTCACAAGGGGGGTATCAAGCATACAGCCCAAGACTATAATAAATGTAGCAAGTGTTACTAAAATGTAATAATAGAGCACTCAGTATTCTTTTTCTTCTTCATGCACCATGTAACTGGCGTGGGTGATCATGTTGCTGCTTATCAGTTCTGTTTTTGACTTCTTTCCATGCCACAATGTCAAACTGTCCAGTATCTTCTCGCTTTGTCATCCCCGGTCTTGTTTTATTTGAATCTGACCAGTAGTCAAAATATATTGCACCTTACCTCTCGTCATCTCACCAAGAGCTGACGCTCAGTGACTGGATCAAAGAAGACCTCTCGTCATAACACGAGTAATTATCTACCTTTGCACACCAGTTTCCCTCAGGACATCTTTATTACATTTTTATAGTTGTCCATGTAACTGTGCCCAAGCTCGCGCCCTGGAGAGGACACTCCAGCTTCACCCTATAGGTGTCGGCAAAACACGGGAAGTAGCAGTTACCGGTTATAAGCGTTTTGCCCAATTGGCATAGGGCATGGTGCCAGGGGCTACTTCCGACAGTGGGAGAGGTTCTAGGATCTCACTGGACAGCTACCGCCCGCTTCAAACTGGGCAGCCCCCAGTCAATAAGGTGTTGTCCCGCCACTGTCTGCTTTCCCCATTGGGTGCATGGGGATTAGGGTCAAACCCGAACTGTGGACAGAAAATTTTGCACCAAGCAATTATCGAAAAAATAGAAATAAGCAAACTCTCAGATTGGGATGCTGGAACGTCCGGACTATGTTGACTGGACTATCCGAAAACCTACAGGATGTAAACGATGTAAGGAAGACAGCCATAATTAATGATGAGCTTAAACGACTTCAGGTGGATATAGCTGCACTTCAGGAAACGCGCCTGGCGAGCTCTGGAATGGTGAGCGAGAAGGACTACACATTTTATTGGCAAGGGAAAGATCTTGATAAAGCTAGAGAACACGGAGTAGGTTTTGCGGTCAAAAAATCGCTAACTAACATGGTTGAACCAGGCGAGAATGGATCAGAACGCCTGTTAACGCTCCGCCTGCAAACTAGCACAGGTCCCATCACCCTTGTCAGTGTGTATGCTCCTACTCTGTACTCTGCCTCAGAAGCGAAAGATGAGTTCTACGAGAATCTAGCAGCAGTAATCAAAAGCATACCTAGGCAAGAACAGCTTGTTCTCCTTGGTGACTTTAATGCTAGAGTGGGTGCCGATAATGTTTCATGGCCTTCATGTCTGGGCAGGGTTGGTATTGGCAAGATGAATGAAAATGGACAACGGCTCTTAGAGTTGTGCGTCCACCATGACCTCTGCGTGACCAACACCTACTTTCAGACAAAACCCCAGCATAAGGTGTCATGGAGACACCCACGATCCAAGCACTGGCACCAACTTGACCTGATTCTCGTCAGAAGGCCACTCCTCAGGTCTGTGCTCTCCACACGCTCGTACCATAGTGCAGACTGTGACACAGATCACTCCTTGGTTTGCTGCAAAATCAGAGCACAACCAAGAAAACTCTATCGTGTCAGACATGAAGGGAAACCACGCATTGATACCAGCAAGATGTCAGACCCTTTCATGATCGCTCAATTCACTGAGACCTTCAAGAAAGTGCTCAGTAGCCCTCAGCATGGTGATACTATTACAGAGAACTGGGAGCATCTACGGAACACCATTCAAAGTACTGCACTTGCCACCTTTGGTAAGAAAACAGCAAAGTCAAATGACTGGTTTGACGCTTCATCAGATGTGATGGCACCTGTTATTGAAGCTAAGCACAGTGCTATGAATGAATACAAACGTTCACCGAGTGCCAGAACCCTACAGATCCTGAGGGCTACGAGAAGCAAAGTTAAACAAACTGCTCGACGCTGTGCAAATGACTATTGGCTCCAGCTCAGTGAGAGCATCCAGATCGCAGCGCAAACAGGCAACATTAGACAAATGTATGACGGTATAAAGAAAGCACTTGGCCCCCATAAAAGTAAGACGGCACCGCTAAAAACCATCAGCGGAGAGAAGCTAACCGATAAGGGTAAGCAGATGGAGAGGTGGGTCGAGCACTACTCTGAGCTTTACGCTAGAGACAATACCGTTACGCCTGCAGCCCTTGATGCTGTCAATAGTCTGCCAACTATGGAGGAGCTGGATGCTGAACCAACATTAGAGGAACTCAGTAAGGCCATTGATAGCTTGGCCTCTGGCAAAGCACCAGGCAGTGATGGGATTCCTCCTGATTTAACCTTTAGCACGCTGCATTCTTTGGCGAAAATTTTCGCCTCCAGCTGCATTCTTTTTCACAGCGTCCCGTTTCTATAGTGGGTGACCCTTAATGTCTATAGTTTTTGTGTTTCTTGGTCAATTGCTATCATGTTTGGAATTTATATAAATAAATGAATGGTGAATCTGATGATATAAAATTTGTTTGTGTACATATTAGATGTGATAGGAAGAGAGGAAAGGAAAGATGAAAAAAACGAAAAAAAATTTTAAATAATAAAAAAATATTTTTTTTTTATTTTAAAATTTAAAAAAAAAATTTAAAAAAATAACCAGCAAACGAAGGGTCCATATCCCTTGCATCTCAATGAAAGTCATTTGACCAATAGACCAATACAAATCAAATGACGATCTTTTCGTTACACCCATCATCAGTAGCAAAGCAACAAACGCTCTCGTCAGCTGTGACATTCGGCCGAAATTCTAAATCTTTCCGATATTCCTAGTCCTAACCCCTAACATTATACATACTTGAAAGGCCATTTTACTTTCGTTTCCATCTCAGCCATCAAACATATTCTGAGAACCGATATCAGCGCTTATAAAGACAAAAATCTCATCCCCACCGCATGGCGTCAGAATCCAATAAAATTAGAGCAAAAATGGCTGTGTGTTGATGCAGATTCATTTCGATTTAAAAAATTTACAAAAAATAAATGCGGATACACCCATCGCTTTTTTAAGATCGGAAACGGAAGCTAACTCTCTTGCAAATAACATTACAACTTAACATACGGGGCTGAAATCACGTGTACACAAGTCCTCATGCTAGAAACGGTGATATCCGTAAGGCGACACATGGCAGCTCCAGCGTGCAGAGCATAGGTTATCTTCGGCGACATGTGTCGCCCGCAGCGTGCTAAAGGTTAATCAAATGCTGTAAGAGCACGCTATTACATCCCCTGCATAGGATGCTGTGCCAGTGCTGGGAAGAGACAACTATTCCTCAAGACATGCGAGATGCCAAGATTGTAACACTGTATAAAAATAAAGGAGACAGAAGTGATTGCAATAACTACAGAGGCATCTCTCTTCTTAGTATTGTTGGTAAGGTTTTTGCCAAAGTCATCTTAATGCGACTACACAAGTTAGCTGAGCGCATATATCCAGAGGCACAGTGTGGATTCCGAGCTGGCAGATCAACAACAGACATGATCTTCTCTCTCCGCCAGCTTCAGGAAAAATCAAGAGAGCAGAAAAGACCATTATATATCGCCTTTATAGACCTCACAAAAGCATTCGACCTGGTTAGTAGGGATGGACTCTTTAAAATCCTCCTGAAAATAGGCTGCCCTTCTAAAATGCTGGAAATGATAAAGTCATTCCATGACGACATGAAGGGAACAGTCCAATATGCTGGAAGCACGTCACAGCCCTTTGATATACGAAGTGGCGTTAAACAAGGCTGTGTTCTGGCTCCGACCCTCTTCGGAATCTTCTTTGCCTTACTCTTGAAACATGCATTCAGAGATGCAACTCAAGGAATATGCCTTCACACTAGGTCAGATGGCCGTCTGTTTAATCTTTCAAGGCTGAAGGCAAAAACAAAAATCAGAAGGGTCACTATAAGAGACTTGTTGTTCGCTGATGATGCTGCAGTCGTCACTCAAAGCCAACAGGAGCTTCAGAGCTTGATGAATCGCTTCACTAAAGCATGCAAGGACTTTGGCCTCACAATAAGTCTAAAGAAAACGAATGTGCTGAGTCAGGATGTGGGTGCTGCACCAGTTATCACTATCGATAACTATGAATTGGCAGTGGTGCACCACTTCACATACCTAGGGTCTACCATCAATGACAAACTCTCACTGGATACAGAAATTGATAGCCGCATTGGCAAAGCTGCAGCTACCTTTGCCCGCCTCACATCGCGTGTTTGGGGAAACTCTAAACTCACAATGAAGACCAAAGCTGCGGTATATAATGCCTGCGTCACCAGCACACTCCTATATTGCAGCGAGACCTGGACGTTCTATGCTAAGCAAGAAAGAAGGCTCAATACCTTCCATTTGCGGTGTCTACGCCGCATCCTCGGCTTCTCGTGGAAAGATAAAGTGACAAATGTCGAGGTGTTGTCACGTGCTGGCCTTCAAAGTATGTATACGCTGCTTAGACAGCGCAGACTTCGCTGGCTTGGCCATGTTCGCCGCATGGAAGATGGTCGCATCCCAAAAGATATCTTCTACGGACAATTAGCAGATGGCAAGAGAACAGTTGGGCGACCACAGCTGAGGTTCAGAGATGTGTGCAAGAGAGATATGAGGGCACTGGACATGGATCCAGCAACATGGGAGGATGAAGCTGCCGATCGCACTAAGTGGCGATGCTATTTACGGCACCACCTCAGATTGGGCGAAGAGAGGCTCACACAAGAAGCAGAGGTGAGGAGAAAACGTCGAAAGGAGCACCAGGAAAATAAGCAGCTGAGGGCTGCCACCTCAGGGGCGCATTCCCATGGTCAGTTATGACTGAAGGGGCTATTATTATTATTATTATATTATTATTAGTTGTCCATGGTATTCTTAACGTTCTTCTATCAGGATTGGTCTGTGTAACACTGAAGAGCTCTCTTTCTTACACTTACAACAATTTGTTTAATAAAATATGAAGCATCTTGAATGTTACTTTTGTCTGAGCTGTTCTTCACCTCTGAGATGCATTGTCCATCTGACATTACTAACATATCTAGGTATTTGAACTTATTGACCTTTTTCAAAACTGTCAAGTTTACTTTGTTGGTGCATTCTGCAGAAGTCATTTTCTTCAAGATGACTACACTTCTGATTTTTTATGTTATTTGGACTAAGGCGTTTATTTTTATTTTATCTCATTATCGTATCAATTGTTTCCTGTAACTCTTATTCACTTGTTGCAGTTAAGACTGCATAATAACATATCTCAAGTTGTTTATATTATGTCCACCAACCAATATTCTAGGCTTGTCCTCTTTGAATCTCATTTCTATTTTGCTTTAAAGATTGAACTTGTCAAGTAACAGGACACATCCTAACCATATAGTCTGCTGAAGAATTCCTACTTGGCTGCTGTTTCATATAGCTGCTGTTTGTTGCCATTAAATGTTCTTTATTATTCTCAGGTCTTCGCTGGCAGTGTTTTCTAACATTTTGTTATTTCCTCATGTTTCACCTTGTCAAATGCCTTCGTGTGGTCTATAAAGCACAAGAATAGATTAATTTTCACTTCTGAAGCTCTCCCTATTAAAGTTAAAATAATAAAAACATCATTGCTTGTGCCTTTACCATCTACAAATCTAAACTGGTATTCACCAGTTTCTTTGGTTTTTTTCCTTCTCACTCTTCTCATGATAATTCTTAATAATACTTTGGTCACATGACTCATAAGATTTTTTGTATGGTGGTCTTCTTATTAGATGGCTCCAGGTTTCTTTGTAGTTATTCAGCATTACTAAAATTTAACACAGAGTCCTCAACTTACGACGTATGCGACTTACAATGACTCGGACTTACAACAGCCACACACAAATTATATTAAAATGTTAAGAAAAAAATTTTCAACCTAAGCCACTTTATTTTTCATGTTCTAATGACAATTTATGGCTTGGGATAGTGTAAACCTGCTCACAGAAGAGTTCTACAACATTGAACTTTAAAGATATTGACTGGGTTTGATAATGAACATTAATTTCCACTGGACGTGATACAGTGTCCTCATACTTCATGCATCAGTCTCCATCGTTCATTTGCGTTATAAGTGTGTGTACTGTTACCCCATTATGTCTGGTATCTTTTATTTTTACCCTTTCATTTATTGTACAGTGTATGACTTTAACAAATGATGATATGATAGAATACAGACTTGAAAATATCTAATGAGTCAATACATTTGTGATTAGACTAACGACCACTTTGACTTATGATGTAGTTATCGGAATGGAACCCCAACAGAAGTCAAGGACTACCTGTAATGAGGTAGTGTTGTAATGATTAATGGCTAAAATTGCTGATTATTGTAGAGGTTCAGAATAGTAAATTTGACTGGCTTCAACCTGTCTTTTCAGGTGTGGAGATTCAGTGTATAGGACACTTCAAGCTGTTGTTTGCCTTGCTACGTATGGAAGAATTTTCTAAACTACAACAGTTTACAATAGAGGTATTTAAGTGCTGTATGGTGGTTTATTCTTTATTGTGTGAATAACCTGTGCGAGACACTGTGTAGTTTATGTTACCGTAGTCCCTCGTGTGATGTTGTACTGTTTATTATGTAAATAGCCATTGAGTAACATTATGCTGTTTGCTATATGTATAGCTCTCAAAGTAATTAGAGCATTTGCTTGTCATGATAGTTACCTGTTCCGGGTTCGAAATCTGGTAGCATCACACTCTGGTCTACCTGGTTGTAAATTAATATCTACTTTTGAGTTGGGAAAGGCCAAGGCAGCAGAGAAGGGAACTGGTCACACCCATCTCATAAAGCTGGACCTAGTATAGTGAAGTCTGTAATAATTCACTGCCCTGTGACAGTATCTACTGTGGGACCACCACTGCCTTTTTATTGTTGCTCTTATATCATATGTGCTTTTTATTGTATATTTTTTATTTGTGTATTATTTATTTCTTATGTGGGTAGCTCTTCTGTTATCTTATGTAAAGCTTTTATCTGTCATTGTTTTATGAAAAGCTTGTTAACATAAAATGTTTGTCTTTTTAATCACTTGTTCCTGCCAGAAGGAAAAAAAAAAGTTTGTGAAAATATTTAAGATTTACTGATGAAAAGTAGATGTCTGTCATTTAATTACCTTGTTGTAAAGCTATTCATTATGTCTGAATGTACATTTTTATTAATTTCAGACAATGGATTGTTTTTGATCATACATTTGCTGAAACTGCTGTTGCATTACTTCTTTCTTACAGTCTCAAACTTTTATGTTCCAGGTGATCAGTAATGTGGCAGGCAACCAGGAGTGTGTCAAGGACATAGCAGCATCAGAAGTTCTAGGTTATCTCTTGTTCTCTCTTCAGAGTGTCCCTCCCTGTAAGTGCACCTTGTTTTCTATAGTCTGTTCTCTTAGGGTTACGTTGAATGGCACTATTGTGTTAGTCATCAAATTTGGATAATTTCTGTCACAGCAGATTATTAGTGCAATTTTTAACAGCTTACTTAAACACAAGGCCATTTAAAGAACCATCTGTGTAAATTCAGTAGTTACAACTTTGACATTGTTGTTTCTTCTTCTTTGTTCATCCTGAAAAGGACGTTGGTTGCGTTGTATCCGTTTTCAGCGAAGCTGTGATATTTGCGCCTTTCGGCCGACACATCCAACTCCAGCACAGCATTTTTGGGACTGGGTTAGCCTTCCCTCTTCGATCCCTACTCACTCAGCCAGACTGCAGTGATGCAGCCTGTTTCCAGGACCACCACTTGGAGGCGGAGTAGGGTCTTGGTCAGCTCTGGTTCGCTGACCCTGACGCAAGCAGTCTAGCCATGGGTCGCTAACTGCATTCCTCACTGTTGACGCGTCTTAGGTCCCATTGTTGTTTCTGATATTCTGGTCTTTGTTATAGTTAATTCCTCCTAAACTACACACACATGAACACAGAGAGTGTGTGTGTGTGTGTGTAAATCACAGAAACCATCAAAATGAATGAATACAACCTTCCAAATGGAGAAAGTGAAGCATGCATTCATGTTTTGATAACCCATGATTATTGTTTTCTACACCATTAATATACTTATTGAGCCACTTGTCATGCTGTAAAATAAATTTTTTAATGCCTTGGCAGCACAAGGAGGCATCTTGCTTTCAAAGCATTTTTCTACTTTGACACTAATTCAGTCCGCATCTTATTCCTATCTCATTCCTTTCCTTAAACAAGTAGACGGCCATCATTGTGCTTGGCCTCTTTGCTGAAAGCTTGTGTGAGAGTACTCCTTGTGTTCATACAGTGGTATTTTCTGTTGCAGTTTATTCAACATGATGAAGTACAAACTCCACACACAAACTCTTTTACAAGCAGACCCATTTTACATGTCAGATTGAATTGAGTCCTGATGTTTCATGCACATACCAGTGATGCTGCCCGTCATGAATCAGTGGGACCATATGACAATCTCTGACAACAGAGCAAATCTACATTATGAGGGATCATAAGAGCTAATAGTAATATGAACAGTACACATCATCATCATTGAGATAATAGTAATATGAACAATACACATCATCATCATTGAGGTAATAGTAATATGAACAATTCACATCATCATCATTGAGGTAATATGAACAATTCACATCATCATCCTCATTGAGGTAAAAGTAATATGAGCAGTACACATCATCATCATTGAGGTAATAGTAATATGAGCAGTACACATCATCATCATTGAGGTAATAGTAATATGGACAATTCACATCATCATCATTGAGGTAATAGTAATATGAGCAGTACACATCATCATCATTGAGGTAATAGTAAAATGAGCAGTACACATCATCATCATTTGAGGTAATAGTAATATGAACAATTCTCATCATCATTGAGGTAATAGTAATATGAACAATTCACATCATCATCATCATTGAGATAATAGTAATATGAGCAGTACACATCATCATCATTGAGGTAATAGTAATATGAGCAGTACACATCATCATCATTGAGGTAATAGTAATATGAGCAGTACACATCATCATCATTTGAGGTAATAGTAATATGAACAATTCACATCATCACCATTGAGGTAATAGTAATATGAACAATTCACATCATCATCATTTGAGGTAATAGTAATATGAGCAGTACACATCATCATCATTTGAGGTAATAGTAATATGAACAATTCACATCATCACCATTGAGGTAATAGTAATATGAGCAGTACACATCATCATTGAGGTAATAGTAATATGAACAATTCACATCATCATCATTTGAGGTAATAGTAATATGAGCAGTACACATCATCATCATTGAGGTAATAGTAATATGAACAGTACACATCATCATCATTGAGGTAATAGTAATATGAGCAGTACACATCATCATCATTGAGGTAATAGTAATATGAGCAGTACACATCATCATCATTGAGGTAATAGTAATATGAGCAGTACACATCATCATCATTGAGGTAATAGTAATATGAACAACTCACATCATCATCATTGAGGTAATAGTAATATGAGCAGTACACATCATCATCATTGAGGTAATAGTAATATGAACAACTCACATCATCATCATTGAGGTAATAGTAATATGAGCAGTACACATCATCATCATTGAGGTAATAGTAATATGAACAACTCACATCATCATCATTGAGGTAATAGTAATATGAGCAGTACACATCATCATCATTGAGGTAATAGTAATATGAACAACTCACATCATCATCATTGAGGTAATAGTAATATGAGCAGTATACATCATCATCATTTTTCTTTGAGCTCCAGATTGAGCATGGAACCACCACTGCAACTGGCCCCCTTGCAGAAAGACTACATCATGCAGTCACATGCTCTTGCACTAGTGGTTTCTGTGACAATTTGTTTTACATGATGAGGTTGTCAGACCCATGCACAACCTCATATCAGTCATCTTGTAAGACATGCCTGAGGGTGTGGTAGTCCTGTTCGTCCTTTGTCTCGGGGACTACACATGGGAAAATACACATGGGAAAATACACATGGGAAAATACACATGGGACAATACACATGGGACAATACACATGGGAAAATACACATAAGGTGGTAATAGTATGAATGGTACACATGTACCAAATAGCTTGTGATGTGAACTCTCAGTTACCCAGATTGTCAGCAGTTACCTAGTTATGTTCCAATGGCTTTGTTAAAGATCTTAGAAATTTGGAAGTCGACTTTTGTTTCTTGATAGTAGAGTAGTTAATATACCTACTTTTGTATATAGGCAACTGAAATTAGCACCTTGTAAGGAACCAGTCAACAATCTGGTCAGGTGACAGTGTAATATGACTGAAGTAAAATGAATTGTCTTGCTGTATGGCTGAGAGACATGGCTTGTCTCAAAGATTATCACCTCCAAACTACAGATGTTTGTAAATAGATGTCTCCAACAGATCCTCCGTATAAGATGGCCAGATGTAAAACAAATGTAGAGCTAAGGAAAAGATGCGGGCAACAGCCAATACAAATGGAAATTAAGGTAAGAAGGTGGGGATGGATAGGACATACACTCAGAAGAGAACAGTCAAGCATAATCAGAGGTGCCATTGACTGGAATCCACAAGGGAAAAGAAGAGTATGGAGGCCAAGGAGAACTTGGAAAAGAACTGTGGAAGAGAAGGCTAAGGAAATTGGGCACAGCTGAAAAAGACAGCCCAGAAGAGAAATCGATGGAGAGCTACTGTTTCAGCCCTATGTTCCACAGGGAACAGAAAGGAATGATGATGAATGTTAATGAATTGGTCAGTTGACATTATAATATGACTAAAGTAAAATGGATTGGTCAGTTGACATTATAATGTGACTAAAGTAAAATGGATTGGTCAAGTGACAGGGTAATATGACTAAAGTAAAATGGATTAGTCAGTTGACATCATTATGTGACTAAAGTAAAATGGATTGGTCAGTTGACATTAAAATGTGACTAAAGTAAAATGGATTGGTCAGTTGACATTATAATATGAGTAAAGTAAAATGTAAAATGGATTGGTCAGTTGACATTATAATGTGACTAAAGTAAAATGGATTGGTCTGTTGACATTATAATATGACTAAAGTAAAATGGATTGGCCAGTTGACATTATAATGTGACTAAAGTAAAATGGAGCCAGTTGACATTATAATATGACGAAAATAAAATGGATTCGTCAGTTGACATTATAATGTGACTAAAGTAAAATGGATTGATCAGTTGACATTATAATATGACTAAGGTAAATTGGATCAGCACTCCCCACAGTGTGGAAAATAAGTTACATCACTTTTTTTCTGTTGTTTTTTATATAAGCTTTTGTAGCATTCAGGAAGTGAGCTTTCTTAGGGTTTTATGTTGTGACCTTCAAGCCAGTGGACATTGCTCAAGTCATAGAATTTTCTGGAGTGCTCAAGGCGATGTCCACTATTACAGATTAGAAAGACTGGATTAGCTTGCTGTGATGTAATATTCTTTTGTGTTTCTTTCATTTCTGACAGGCCGTTTGCTGACCCTAGAAAGTTTGTTTGCTCTTATGTCAAGCACCAAGATTGTAAGAGAGGCTGTAGTAAAAGGTAAGCCAGATTTGAGATGGGTCTGAATGTGACCATGGTCACTGAAGAAATTAAATTCATTTTCCGTTATCATGATTATGAGCATGTATATTTTTCTAAGCAAGATAGTAGTAGTACCAGCCTTTCCTGACTGTGTAGTTGTTTGTGTGTGTTGTTGTGCTTCCTATCTATAGCTCATGGCATTCTGTCAAGAAACTCAGTGTGAAGAAGTTAAATTAATTTTCCATTATAATGATAGTAAGCGTATGTATTTTCCTAAGCAAAGTCATGGTGAAGAAATTACATTAATTTTCCATTATCATGATAATGAGTGTATATATTTTCCTAAGCAATATAGTAGTGCAGAAATTACATTAATTTTCCATTATCATTATAATGAACGTATATATTTTCCTAAGCGAGATAGTAGTGAAGAAATTAAATTAATTTTCCATTATAGTGATAGTGAGCGTATATACTTTCCTAAGAAAGATAGTAGTAGTTCCAGTCTTTCCTAATGGTGTAGTTGTTTGTGTGTGGTGTTGTGCTTCGCATCTGTAGTTTTGGCATTGATTCAGCTGTCCAGTTCTGCTCACTGGATTAAAGTTTTATTATACCTGATATGCTCTTTTCATCAGATCTCCAATGTTATTCACAGGCTGCCTGATCTACCTCCTAGACCTCTTCTGTAACTCTACCAACCCCGCCATTAGGGAAAAGACTGCTGAACTCTTTGCCAAGATGTTATCAGACAAACTTGTAGGGCCAAAGGTTCGAATACTGCTCAACAAATTCCTACCTCCCATTTTTATGGATGCCATGAGAGACTCAGCTGAGGCCTCAGTTCACATGTTTGAGGGTAAGAGTAGAATCTGAGAAACTGGAGAACCAAATAGGTGACTCTAGAGCAGTAGTTCTCAACATGGGCCATATGGCCCCCCCAGGGAGCCATGCCATATTTCAAGGGGGCCACAGTAAGATGGTACAGTTCCTTTTTTCCAGCTAACGGCGAGGGGGGGGGTCCACAGAAGTGAAAATGGCTCCGAAGGGGCCGTGACCAAAAAAAGGTTGAGAACTCCTAATCTAGAGTTCACTGAACAGAAGGTGTAGTGATGATCTCACACTGCACGTAAACCATAGACATGGTCATCATAGATTATTCTGAAGCTTTCTTCACCATTTCTAACACCGTTTGGTAAAACACTTGCCAGGAGCTTGAAAGATGGGGGTAACTTCATATCTAAATTCATGTTATCATCTCCTTTTTTGGCTTACTTGGGTCCACCACTTCAGATGGCTTCCTTGGCAAATCCTTCATGAAAGCACATGCTGTTGTATTGGTGGTTTCAGTAGCAATGTATTTGACCTGATGAGGTTGCCAGTCTCGTACATAACCTCATATTAGTTGCCACTTACAACCTGCCTGATAGGGCAGCAGTCCTACTTTTTATTTGTCTCCTGAGAGACCACAGGACTTCACGTGGAAATTGTGTTATGTTAGTCAGATAATGTACGTTAAAGGCAGTTCTTTTGTCATTTCATTACATATGTGCATTAATGGAATTACTTTTGTTGTTTTCCATACAAATATACATTAAAGGAGATACTGTTGTCATTTCTTAACATAACTTTCCCCCCCCCCCCCCTGCTTATGCACTGTATGCACTCTTTTCTTGAACAACAACCGTGTATGTTCTTGTTTTTTGTAGTTTTAAACAAAAAAATTTAGTTTGAGCATTAAACACATGCGTGCATCAGTCCTCACTTTGTCTTGATAACTTTTACTTCAGGGGTCGGCAACCAGTCAGTCCTGATCTGCTGGTAGATCCCAGTGGATGATTTGGTAGATCTTTAGGGAATGCGGGGGGGGGGGGGGGGGGGTGGGGGGGGGGGGTGAAAGACTATCTAAACTATGGACATTTCACACTAAACCTTTCCTGCCGTCATTTAGAATCACGTCCCCGGAATCAAAGGTACTTTTACCACATTCCCAATGAAAACTCTAGAGCTGGCTGCTAAAATATATTTGTGAACTGCATAGCAAGGTTCTTGTTATCATTCTTGCATTTATTCTCATAATCTTTGTCTTTTCCCTGTGTATTTTCAGGCCCACTTGTTGTGACCTCTCATCGAGATTTTTTATTTTCTCTTGCATCTGATTATGGTTATGGGACAGAAGAGCCAAGTCATCTGCAAAATCCAGATCATCAAGATGTTTAGTCAGATTCCATTTCTGTTGTGCGATGTCGGTGTTTTCATAACCCAATCTATTGCTAGTAAGAAAAGAAATGGAGACAAGAGACATCCTTGTCTCACTGCCGTTCTAATCCTAAACAGTTCTGATAACAAGCTTGAGCTTGAAGAAACACCACTAAAAGATGTAGAATAGTACACATATCTTGGAAGTAATATAGACAAAGTTGGAGGGACAGACAGTGATATCAAAATAAGAATACAAAAAGCAAGAGGAGCTTTCATTGCATTGGGAAACATATGGAGAACAAGAGAAATCAAGTCCAACACGAAAATAAGAATCTCCAACTCAAATGTCAAGTCAGTCCTATTGTATGGCTCTGAGACATGGAGAACAACAAAAACAACAACCAAAAAGCTACAGACTTTTTTAAATGGGTGCTTGCGTAGAATAGAAGGACTGAAATGGTATGACAAAGTCACAAATGTGGAATTGATGACAAGAACCAGACAAGTGATGGTGGAACAAGAGTTGAGAAGAAGACGCTGGCGATGGATAGGACACACATTGAGGAAACCTGTTGATAGCATTACAAGGCAGACCTTGTTCTGGAATCCACAGGGAAAGAGAGGCAGAGGTAGACCTAAAAACACATGGAGAAGAGAACTGGAGACAGAGGTGGAAATGATGAGGAAAACATGGAAAGAACTTGAGCCGATGGCACAGGACAGGAAGACTTGGCATGTGTTTGTTGAAGGCCTATGCTCCTTGGGGAGCTAAAGGGTATTGATTGATAGCAAGGTTCTTCGTGCCTCCACCCCTGCTTTAAATTACTTTCTCTCTCTCTCTCTCTCCCCTATCTCTCTCCCCCTCAAACACATGCATGCATGTGCACACACACACACCACATATGGTAGATCTTGAGAGGGCTCAGTGTTACTAAAGTAGATCCCATAAACTTCTGGGTTGCCTACCCCTGTTTTACTTTGTAACTCAATGTAGTGGATGGTGGTTAGCTCAACATTGGTAAACTTAAGGTGACAGAGAGACTTTTGAAAAACCTTAAAGTTGTCCTGTAGATATGAGAAACAGATTTGATTTCAGTTTACATTTTTAAGTATGCAGTTTTTGTTGTTGGGTTTTTAAAAAAAAATTAATTTTACTTGTGGAGTGATTCAGATTTTGTGTGTGTGTAGATGTTATCGCTGTTTATTTCAAGCAGATCTTGTAGCTATAACCATCTATAACAGGACTCATATCTATTGTAGAATATGTAATCTTGGACATTGAGAAAATCTGTTGATAGCATTACAGGGAAATCCTTTTTCTGGAATCTCCAAGGTAAGGGGTAGAGGGGTACCAAAAAACACATTGAGAAGAGAACTGAAGACAGACATGAAAGGGATAATGAGGCAGGGGCACAGGACAGGAGAACCTGGCACACATTTATTGAAGGCTTGTTGCCCCTTGGAGAGGTCAGAGTTCATAAATGAATGAATATGGATATTCACATATTAACATAATCAGATCTGAAAGATGTAGCAATTTTTCATAGAAGAAAATGGTTATTGTTATGTGACTGAGACAGTGCTTAAGTAGTAGCTTATCTGCCATGGTAAATATTGTATTACTAAAATTAATGCCAGGCACACATGAGAACCCAGAGCTGATCTGGAATGATGAAGCCAGAGAGAAAGTCTGCAATACTGTCAAGAGACTGAAGGATAAGTAAGTGGGTTATATTACTTGTATGTAAATGTTTGTCATATGATTAAATCTGTCAGAGTTTCAAGGGTGAGTTGGCTGATACATAGGGTCCTGTGAGATCTGTCTTTAGACATGGTTCCTCATACATTAAAGATAATCCCATGAGTGGACAGTTTTTAAAAATAAAGGCCTAGTCTCGTAAATATATCTGTAGGAGGTCTAATAGTGAATGGGTTCTGTACATGTGATATATCTGACAGTATCAGTGGTGAATGGGTTCTGTTTATGTGAGTTGATCTGTAAGATACAAGTAGCAACAGGGTTCTTAGCTTGTAAGAGGT
This sequence comes from Oreohelix idahoensis, assembly GCA_024509875.1. Taxonomy (NCBI): domain Eukaryota; kingdom Metazoa; phylum Mollusca; class Gastropoda; order Stylommatophora; family Oreohelicidae; genus Oreohelix; species Oreohelix idahoensis. The sequence goes on along the minus strand of JAMPIV010008023.1, from coordinate 44,456 downwards.
CTATCTGATTCTAGTCATGTGAGGGTGGTGGTTAGAATTCTTGTTTCTTAAGCAAAGTTACCAGATTCAAAACCCAGAAGCATCTCAGAGACTAATAGTATGTTAATTGTATGCCTGTCTGTAGATTATGTCATATACTAGTTGTAAATAGTTTCTGCACAAAAAAGTTAGATCTGTCAGAGATTCTAGTGGTGATTTAAATCTCTTTGTGGGTAAATCTGTCAGAGATTCTAGTGGTGAGTTAAATATTTTTGTGGGTAAATCTGTCATAGAGTCTAGTAATGAGTTAAATATTTTTGTGGGTAAATCTTTCAGAGATTCAAGTGGTGAGTTAAATATGTGTGTGGGTAAATCTGTCAGAGATTCTAGTGGTGAGTTAAATATTTGTGTGGGTAAATCTGTCAAATATTCTAGTGGTGAGTTAAATATTTTTGTGGGTAAATCTGTCAGAGATTCTAGTGGACAGTTAAATCTCTGTGGGTAAATCTGTCAAAGATTCTAGTGGTCAGTTAAATCTCTGTGGGTAAATCTGTCAAAGATTCTAGTGGACAGTTAAATCTCTGTGGGTAAATCTGTCAGAGATTCTAGTGGACAGTTAAATCTCTGTGGGTAAATCTGTCAGAGATTCTAGTGGACAATTATATCTCTGTGGGTAAATTTGTCAAAGATTCTAGTGGTCAGTTAAATCTCTGTGGGTAAATCTGTCAAAGATTCTAGTGGTCAAATTGTCATTCTAGTGGACAATTATATCTCTGTGGGTAAATTTGTCAAAGATTCTAGTGGTCAGTTAAATCTCTGTGGGCAAATCTGTCAAAGATTCTAGTGGTCAGTTAAATCTCTGTGGGTAAATCTGTCAGAGATTCTAGTGGACAGTTAAATCTCTGTGGGTAAATCTGTCAGAGATTCTAGTGGACAGTTAAATCTCTGTGGGTAAATCTGTCTGAGATTCTAGTGGACAGTTAAATCTCTGTGGGTAAATCTGTCTGAGGTTCATGCCATTTCATCATCATTATCATCATCACCCTTCAGCTCCCCAAGGAGCATAGACCTTCCTGTCCCGTGCCATCAGCTCAAGGTATTTCCATGTCTTCTCCATCCCCTTCATGTCTGTCTCCAGTTCTCTTCTCCATGTGTTCTTTGGTCTATCTCTACATCTCTCACATTTTCTTCTTCATTTTAATTTGATACTGTATCTTGTGAGTATTCTGTTATTTTACTTTTACAACATTGCTTTACTTGAAATTAATTTGTAAAATGCATGTGAGAATAAATTAATTCAGTATAAAAGATGAGAGAAAGGAAGGGTAGAATATTAGATGGGCCTGCATGCCCAGTTCTCTACCCTTTGAAGTCTTACCCGATTATCCAGAACAAATACTGCCTTCTAATGCTATCACCAGGTTTGCTCAATGTGTGTCCTATCCATCACCAGTTTCTTCTTCTCATCTATTGTTTTAATGAAGTTTCTTATAGTTTAAAACTTCTGCACGATGGGGTAGCTGGCCCTATGCCCAACCCTCCCTAATCACCCACTAAGACATGCCTGGTAGGTTACAGTATTACTATTCTTCGCTCCCCTTTCAGACCTCGGTATCAAACAGATAAGTAATGTCCTTTATTACCTTCTTAAAAGTAAAAGTATTGATGTATGTTGCAATCAACAGTTCTTGTCATTGCAGTAGCAGTTTTTGTAATGAATTATTTACACAAGCTGTTAGCTCTGAACAGTTTATCAAGCTGTGAGTTGTAGACCAGAGTATTTTTTATCATGTCACTAGCAAAGCAAACTAAACATATAAAGGTGTATTGTGACGCCATATTATTGTCCGTATGTTGGCACATTTTGTGCCATGTGGTTTAAGGGAGTCTCGGAGGAGACAAAGAATAGAACTACTGCTCCTGGGGCATGTCGTCAGAGATGTATTATTTTGGGGTTGTGCATATGGGACTGGCAAACTCATCATGTACATCAAATTGCTACAAAAACCACCACTTCAAGGGCATAAGAAGGATTTGGTGCACGCTTCCTGCAATAAGGCCAGTTGCTGTGGTGGTTCTGTGCTCCATGAGGAGCAAAAAAGGAAAATGGTGGCGAGCACATTTTTTTTAGTGTGAAGGATACAGACAAGATCTCTCCAGGCATGTCTTTCATTAGACTGCTTTTCTTTGTCCGTATATATGAATCCTGTTTCTCTTGGCTCTTTATTGGTCTCTTTTCTTGGTCTTTCCTTTCTGCTCTTTTCCTAATGTTCCACGTCAGTGATCAAGCTGTGCTACCTTTTGGTTTTCTCAGAGTGTCTCTTATCCTTATTTTTCTTTACATATCTATGTATTTCTGGTGTGTTCATTTCCTATTTGGAGAAACTCCAAACTCACAATTAAGATTAAAGCTGCGGTATATAACACCTGCGTCACCAGCACACTCCTATATGGCAGCAAGACCTGGACAACCTATGCTAAGCAAGAAAGAAGGCTCAATACCTTCCATTTACGGTGTCTACGCCACATCCTCGGCATCTCGGGGAAAGAAAGTGCCAAATGTCGATGTGTTGTCACATGCTGGCCTTCAAAGCATGTATACACTGCTTAGACAGCACAGACTACACTGGCTTGGCCATGTCCACCGCATGGAAGATGGTCGCATCCCGAAGGATATCTTCTACGGACAATTAGCAGATGGCAAGAGAACAGTTGGGTTACCGCAACTGAGGTTCAAAGATGTGTGCAAGAGAGACATGAGGGCACTGGACATGGATCCAGCAACATGGGATGAAAAGAAGCTCACACAACAAGCAGAAGAGAGGAGAAAACGACGAAAGGAGCACCAGGACAATAAGCAGCTGAGGGCTGTCACCTCAGGGGCGCATTCCCATTGTCAGTTATGACTGAAGGGGCTATTATTATTATTTCCTACTATCTTCTTTTTCTTGTTTATCTTGTACAGACTCTAAATTTTTAATTCTACCATCCCTTCTTTATTTCATTCTGTTACTCATCCAATGATCCAGCAGTGTGTCTTTACTCCTGTAGGCATTTCCAAGCCCAGAAAGAGGACACCAATGCCAAGTGGAGCATGAAAGAAGATTTCGAGGTGGTTTACTCCGATGTGCAAGGAGAAATAGTAGTGGGTGGAGTTTTCCTACGTTTGTTTATAGCCAACCCTGCCTGGGTTCTTCGTCGACCTAAGGAGTTTCTGACTGAGCTGCTGGAGCAGTGGTCTCAGGCCACCATCTCTCCCAACGTGAATGTGAGTGACTTGTACTGGAGGTTGTGGCTGTAGCTGGAGAGGGCCATTTGGGAGGACATGTGACATATTGGTGGGACTGGGAATGTTAACATAATAACAGTGAGATAATTGTGAGTGTGTGTAATAGTGATGAGAAAATGGTGAATGTGTAATAGTGATGAAAAAAGGTGATTATATGTAATAGTGATGAGGAAATGGTGGGTGTGCGTAATAGTGATGAGAAAATGGTGAATGTGTGTAATTGTGATGAGAAAATAGTGAGTGTGTGCAATACTGATGAGAAAATGGTGTGTGTGTGTGTGTAATAGTGATGAAGAAATGGTGAGTGTGCATAATAGTGATGAGAAAAAGGTGTGTGTGTGTGTGTAATAGTGTTGAGGAAATGGTGAGTGTGCATAATAGTGATGAGGAAATGGTGAGTGTGCATAATAGTGATGAGGAAATGGTGAGTGTGTGTAATAGTGATCAGGAAATGGTGAATGTGTGTAATAGTGATGAGGAAATGGTGAGTGTGTTTAATAGTGATGAGGAAATGGTGAATGTGTGTAATAGTGATGAGAAAATGGTGAGTGTGTGTAATAGTGATGAGAAAATGGTGAGTGTGTGTAATAGGGATCAGGAAATAGTGAGTGTATGTAATAGTGATGAGAAAATGGTGAGTGTGTAATAGTGATGAGGAAAGGGTGAGTCTGTGTAATACTGATGAGGAAAGGGTGAGTGTGTGTAATACTGATGAGAATAAGGTGTGTGTTTAGTGATTTAAAGTGAAAAGACAATAGCGAGTATCTGTAATTTTTCTTAGACAAAGGGTGTGCATAATAGTGATGAAATAAAAGGTAAATGTGTCTAGTAGTGATGAGATAGTTTCTTGTCCACTGTACTGTAAAGTGTCAATCTGTAAAGATGTGTACATAGTTGTTGAGATCAGGCATGCTCCAGTCTACCCAGCTGTAAATGGGTAACTCACCCTAGTCCTAAGTTAGGGAAGGCAAAGGCAGCTGTAAACAGTAGTTTCCCTCTAAGGCTCCAGGGGAAGCAGGCCCTAAACTTGGTCACTTCAACCGACGCAGGATGGTGTAGATATGGGTAGAAGTGTAGAGTGTGTTTAACGCGAATGGTGTACTGTTCGTGTTCTGACCAATCTAAACACTCATTCACTTGTGTCTACAAGGCACCAATGCAGACTGCTGGAATCTTTGTTTACACAGTTTATTGAGACGCACACACTGGGACATAACGAGTAAATCATGGGTAGGTTGACATATCAATTTGCAGGCATACATAGTAGATCCCATGTCATGACACATTCATAAATAATAGGTAGTACATCAATATCTTCCAATGTCATGATACATAATGGCCGCATCCCCTATCTGACTAAGCGCGTCAGTGAAGGCGGATCGGTAACTAAAGTTGCTTTATGTTCACAGTTTATCATATTGTGAAACCACGATCAGGGGTTTCTATCAAAATTGAGATCTCCTTGCCACTGTCCGAATAATAAGATACATGCCCCGTTCTTTGGACAGTGATTCAAAAATACGATGACAGGAATGTAATATGGCCGCCTTCCTGAGTTGTCGCTCACTCGCTCACAGGAGGATATAATATATAAGCCAAAGTTACTTTGCAATACAGATGCATAATTTCTTAAAGTTTCTCCATACAGATCTACCGTAACCCAGTTACCTCACGTAGACATAATTACAGTATGGAGCCCGTCATCTCCGTCGATACAAATTTGACCCTAGCTTTGCGAAGCACAAAATTCCAGCTAGGCCCTAACCGACCTGAGATCATCAAAACAGGGACTGGAATTACCTGGAGTGCCGAATCATACAAGGTACATGGTACCGTACATTAGGAAAGTCTCTAACCCCAACTCTAGTAGAGACACAATCTTCTATAGAAGAAAAACTACTTCGTAAATCATTTTTACTGAAGAAAATATACCAGCCCTGGAAAAATGCGTACCCGCCATTGTCACGGTACATCGGAAAACTCATCACGACTAGACAAGACAACTCCTACTTCCGCTAGAGCGGTGGTTGTAACAAGAATATTTTGTCCTGCCTACCCATCCAAAATATACAATATAGGACTGATTCTACTTGTACTAATAATATGTAATACATATGAATTCAGGCCATAAACATAATAAGCAAATTAATCTATTTTCTGGCCCTAAGAAATAGGTACGGACATGGGTGTCATATCCATGCGCCGAATTAATATCAAGAACGATTACTCCTATAATCAAAAGGGTAAAACAATTATGGATTATCTAGCCTTCCCCATAGACAGCATTTTCATACACAAATGAATGAATGTCTATATCTTTTCCATATTAAATAGCCATATCGATTTTTGTAATATGTGCGTCAAAATATGCACGCAACAAATGTGTAGGTTAGTGAGTTAAAGGATGAGTTTATGGAATAATGTTGAATAAAATATCTTACTTACTTAGTCGTTCCCCTTCTACCATGAGGTGTAGAGGTTTGGAAGAGAGAGCGCCAGACTATCCTATCGGCTGTCTTCCTCCTGGCCTGGTTCCATTCTAGTCCTCGGTCCTTCAAAGATTGTCTAATGTTGTCCTCCCAGCGGACTCTGGGTCATCCTGGGGATCTGGATCCCTGGCTCTTTGTTACCCATGCTTGTTGTGGTAGCCGATCTTCTCCCATTCTGCAGACATGGCCAAACCATCTTAGTTGGGACTGTTCTACTTGGGTCTGCAGGGGGTGGGATTTTAGGCCTTGACGTATCGTCTGGTTGCGGACAATGTCTCTTCTTGTTACTTCAACCACCTTCCTCAGATACCTCATTTCTGAGGTTTGGATCTGGCTTTTGTGGGTTGTAGTCATTGCCCATGACTCGCATCCATATGTCAAGACTGGGACATAGGTGGAGCGCTATACAGCCATCTTTGTTTTCTTACCAACCTCTCTCTTGCTGAGGAATCCTTGATTTATGGCCTGAAAAAGTCTCCCAGCTGCTGCTTTTTGAGTGGCCAACTCTTCTTTGATGCCTCCCTTTCGGTCTATAATAGCTCCGAGATATTTAAAGTGGTCGACCTGTTCCAGGACCTGTTCTCCCAGCTTAATCTGATGTCTTCTTTCTTCTCGTGATATCACCATGGATTTTGTTTTAGAGCTGCTTATGACCATCCCTCTCTTCTCCAGCTCTTCCTTCCAGACTTGCAGGTTGGATTGGAGATGTGCCTCTGATTTAGCAATCAGGGCAACATCATCAGCAAATGCCAGCTCTGAAATACATACCTGTCTCATCTTCCAGTACCCCACTGAATACTTTCTTGTTCTCTCCTTACATACCTTGATAACATCGTCCATGAGGAGTATGAAAAGATAAGGTGACAGGATATCACCTTGTCTTACACCAGTGGTGGTCCTGAACTCTTCTGACTGTCTTCACATAATTTCTGCAAGACTTGTAGAAGCTCTGTATAGCATGAATCAGAGGTGATGGAATGTTCTTCCTTGCCAAACAGTCCCAAAGTTTGATCCAGGGGACCCTGTCAAACACCTTTTCCAGATCTATGAAACAAAGATGGATCTCACTCTTATACTCAAGAGCCTTTTCACTCAGCTGTCTGAGTGTGAAGATTAGGTCTTGAGTACTTCGGTTTGCTCGGAATCCACACTGGATCTCATCCAATTGTGGCTCAGCTAGACATCGGAGTCTCTGCTCTAGGATTCTAGAGTAGATTTTACCAGGCACACTGAGAAGGGATATGCCTCTATGGTTTCCACATTGTCGATTGTCACCCTTTTTGAAAATTGGTGTTATGATGGCAATCTCCCAATCCTTTGGTATGGTCTTGTTGTACCATGCTGCCAGTAGGACCCTTACGAGTAATAGGTCGCCTGATGCTCTCATGTATTTAACCATTTCTGGTATTATACCATCATGCCCTGCTGCTTTGCCCATCTTGATTTTCTCCAGTGCTGCCTTCAGTTCTTCCATCTTTATGACGTCTTCATCACCATTGGTTTCCTCTTCTGTGCTAGTGGTTATCATTTCTGATGCTTGACCTTGCTCACTGTGACGTACGTCTAGTTTGACAAGTGAATTCTCCCTGATATGATGGATGATTTAAAGGGACTTTTAGCTTTTCATAACATTAGAACCCCTGAACATTTGTTGTAACTTTTCGTTGGCCAGAACTCATTCCACCGGGACTCATTTAGTAGGCGGCACGAGATCAAAGAGACAGACTGAGGGATTTCAGGGGAGACTATCGGCGCTATCAAAGACAGTAACTGTCCCTGCTACGAGACGCAGTTGCTTGCCGCTATTTTCGCGTCTCGGTGTCAATCGTAGAACCGAGCGAACGGGGAAAGCGAAACGGGCAGCAGCGAGCGGATACGAAGACCAGGGGGCGGTTTCTTCTCTTGATTTGGCGGTCAGATCCCCAAAAAGTTCGTGAGATCAAATAAGTTGTCAAGTTTATCATGTCCCACTCAACTTACATTCCATTTTAGCTAAATAGACCATGAAGACTAGACACGTTATCACTCGCTGGCCAGACCTTTACAGAAGCACTAGCTTTATTGAAATCTTGTTATAGATTTCCCCCTGGATTTTATATATATATTTGCAGTGTTTTCTATTCTGTGCAAAGCGGTAATATATATTGTGTAAAGTGATCGGTGGTCTAGTTCAGTCATTCTATTTCAATGGAGTTTGTGTTAATTTAAATCTATTAAATTAAACCATCTCAATAGTTCCAGTTGTAAATATAATGATCTATCTATCATATTATTTCAAAAGATAATAGATGCTTAAATTAACTTTTAAAGTCGCGAAGGAATTTATAATTAATACATTCAGTTAAGTACTAGTTTTATAGATGTGTGTTTTAACCACTAGAATTCGCGCAGTGTTTATTAAATACATAATTAAATACTCGAGTGTATTATAGGCTTAACGGGAAATTTATCGCGCTTGATTTTTCGGTATGTTACATGTCTTTTGTTTTCTTTCACACAGAGTGATCGTACCTGCGGTCCCAGCTAAATAAAGAAAGAAATAAAGAAATCATCCTATAAACTTCCAGTCATATTGAAGAAACATTTCTTTTAAAATATAATCTTGTGGCAGTCCTTGCGACCTAGCTGTCAGAATTAAATGAAATAAAGCCCACCCAAGAACATTTTTAAAGAATAATCATCAAATTACCCTTACAAACCTGTAAGATAAACTGGAAGGTAATCATCGCCAGTAGCGATATCATATTTACTGTTTACTGTGAGAGAGTACATCTTTTCCTGACTGTGACTGAGCCTAGTTTTTTCCTCAATTGGATTTAATAAAACTATCATCACGCATTGAAGGAATTTTACCATAGCGGAGGATTAAAAGAGACCACTTCATTTTCACCCCTGTGCCGAACTGTTGTTTAGTGCCATCCCATAGACTCCTTTTAGATATATAATCAAAACACGAGAACTCTTAGTCTTCAAGTCTTGCGATAAGTGAGAATATTTGTTACCAACAAACCCTCGCAAACATCTGGGGCGGGACATCGAAGGACTAGACAGTTCATATGTCAAAAAGATTACGTGCTGTTTTATATATACTTTTATGGATCGTCTGAGGCTGCATTCGGTAAGTGTGTGAGTATAATGAGTGTGGATCCTCACGCGTGTGTATGAATGAAGGATAATTTAATCGTTTTTCTTTTGTAACCTGTTGTTAACTTTCTTGCCTAGTAAAATTATTTTTTCTGTATTCCCTGCATTGTTCCTTTTTTTGATGTATTCTTGCGAGTGTCATGAAAAAACCCCCCCCCCCCCCCCCCCCCCCCCCCCCCCCCCCACCCCCCCCCCTCCCACACCCCCCCCCCCCCCCCCCCCCCCCCCCCCCCCCCCCCCCCCCCCCCCCCCCCCCCCCCCACCCCCCCCCCCCCCCCCCCCCCCCCCCCCCCCCACCCCCCCCCCCACCCCCCCCCCCCCCCTTTCCATTCGCTTAGTAAAGGGAAGAACAGCTGGGAAGAACAGGTTTTTTTCTATCACCTATACCTAAATTTGGTAACACCTTTTTTCAGAGTAATTAACTTTACTGTTAGGTTAACGTACCCGTGTTCCTGATATTATCTATCTCTGGACTGGGTTTATCTTTGTCTAATAAGCGGGAAGGGCTTAGTCGATACCAATCTTCTTCACCCCTCCCAAATTTGTTATTTGCATTTGTGTACTTATGATAATTTATGTAATACCTGATATTTGTTAGTGATTGATGTTTAAAGTGAATAAAATCACATAAACTCATTTAGGTCTGTGTGTTGGATATACCCAAAGCCCAACATTTCCCCTATTCATTTAATATAGTTTCTATCTACATTGTCTGTGTGTGTGAAAAACACCAAATCGGTGTGCGCGCAGATGCGAGTCTGGAAAACTGGCAAATAATTGTTTGACCAGGAGAGCGGAAGAGAAGATTGAGAGAAGCGATTTGTCGTAAATAAGTCTGTCTTTACTCTCCTCCAGCACGCTGTGAAGCAACTATTTAATCTCTACATTTTCTATCACTGAGCTTTCCATCATCATTTTCACTCTAAACCGGACCACTATTTCTACGACTCTTTTCTCTCAAAATAAATTTACGACAATATTTGGCTGGCTCGCCGGGATTATTTTGAGATACATTTGATGCACACATATTTGTGGGCTGGTTCTGGGATCTTGAGCTACATTTGAGGCAATCGCATAGCCGGGTTAAAGATATTTTGAGTCTGATTTAGTCTGGGTCTAACTAGGTAGAGTGTGAATGATTTGTCTTGTGAATTAGGGAAATAAATAAATAATTACACCCCTAGACAAACGTTCTTTAAGTATTTGGGTTGTCCACACAGCATATTTACAGGTTGTTTTCTCTCCACAGCAGTAGAAAGTACAGATAAACAAATATATTTGCTATTTTAATTATCCTCTGGCGGAGATAATTATATTTCTTTCTTTATAAGAGTTGCTGGGATTGCGTGATTGTTTTACAGTCACTAAGGTTTTTGAAGTTAAAAAGAGTTGAGCTTAGCTAAAGACGGATTGTTCTGATTTTTAAAAATTAAGTTAACAACGTCTCATCTCAATAATTGACTTTAGGGACGGAGTTTGTTGTCAGAGATTTAAAATTTAGGAAAAAAAAAAAATTTTTGTTTTCCTTTTAATTTGTTTTAATTTAAATTTTTCTCTACTGTTAGTAAAAGTAGATTCTTTTCCAGTGTAACTTACCATTTAGTGGCATAGTCGCTTGCGTTTAGAGCCTTAATTGCCAGATAATAGCAGCGATAAGTTTGCACAGTACAGGTAGGAGGTAACTTAAGTAAATTTTTTTTTACTTTGGGTTTTTTTCGTAGCGGCTTTGAGTTTTCCCCTTCTTGTTCCATCTTACTATTCTCTAGTCTTAGAAGCATCCAGTTCTTTGACAATGGCAGAGAGAATTAGGATAAGATCCCTTTTAAGGCAAGAGGCCAAGGACTCAGGACTAGACACAGAAGCTGCGAATCTGTTTATCAACCAGGAACTTCAAAGGTATGACGCGGAGGAAGAGAGGGCAGAAGCTAGGAAGAAAGAAGCGGACGATCGTCAATTGGAGCAGAAGAAAATTGAGGCAGAGATGGACGCCCGCAGGGAAAGAGAGAAGGAGAGACAACGCGAAGAGAGAGACAAGGAAAGACAGCATGAATTAGCGCTCAAGGCTTTAGAGAGTCGGAGTGCCTCTACTTCAAATAATGGAGAGCCGTCTTCGCCCCAGTCTCAAACAATGGATCTCTCCAGCACTCAGTCTGCCCAATTAACTGCTATGTCGTTTTCTTTAGAATCTTTTCCTAGCCCTAACGAAAAAATTGACAGCTACCTAGAAAAATTCGAGAGACTCGCGAATCTTTATGGGTTAGAGAGTACCCGCTGGGCGCTCAAACTTTCAACGTCACTGAAAGGCAATGCTTATGACGTGTACACAAAGCTGGGACCGAATCAACATGATTATGACCTGTTGAAGAAGGCCTTACTACAGCAGTTTGAGATGACTGCCCGAAAGTTTCTGCAGTTGTTCAGAAACAGCCGAAAAGAGAGCACGGAAACATTTCCCCAGTTCTCTTCACGTCTCACGGGTTATCTGACAAAGTGCATTGAATTATCTGACCTACCTCTTTCATATGAGGGACTCCTCGAACTTGTTCTTGTGGAGCAGATAAAATCCACTTTGTCGAATGAAACTCGTAGATTTTTGGCTGAACAGGGGGGCAGTCAGGCTTGAAGACATACTCAATAAAGCCGAACGCTATAGCAATGCAATGGCCGAACTTCCCAGCACTAAACGTAAACCCACCGATGAGCCATCTCGAAAACAGAATCTAGAGCAGGCATCCTATTCTTCCACTTCCTCTCAACATTATAACCAACGAGATAACAATACCCAGAAACCTCCCCAGGAAAAATCGAAATTCTACAAAACCCGATACCCTCCCAACAACAATTCTGATCAACCCAACAAGCCTACGTGGCAGCGCGGCCACCAAGGTCAAGGAAAAGGGAAGACCCCTACACCAGGAACGTCTGATCAGGGCAAACAAACCGGTGCAAACCGCATTGGATGTTTGCATACAGCCTCGAAAGGTAGAGTCAATGTCAGTGATTCTCAACCTGAGGGGGACCGACCCTCAACTCGAGGAACTGTAATTTTGAACGGTACCTCTACTACTTGTCTTTTTGACACTGGATTAAGTTTTGATTGTATTGTCGCTAGGCACCTAGTCAAACCCGGTCAGGAGACAGAGGAAACCGTCAAACTTAGTGGAGTTTTCAGGAGTGACGCACCCAGGACGCTTCCTATCGCACTGGTAGAAATACACTCTGACTTTGTCAGAGGAGTTATTAAAGCGGCCATAATGGATGATCCGATCTACCCAGTTATCCTGGGATGTAGATATGTGTTCATTGGGAGACCTAAGGAGCCGATTGTGGCAGCGGTAACCACAAGAGGGCAAGCCAAGAAGGAGAGGGAGCCTGCGCCAAACTTGTTGCCGAATGAACTGAAGGAGGCGCAACAAAAGGACCCTACTCTGGCACCCTGCTTTAAAAAACTGCCCATGGCTAAGGACCCCAGACACAACGGAGACATTTTTTCTAAGGATGGTGTATTGTATCGTAGAACGGGCAACCCGGACACGGGGAATAACCAGCTCCTAGTACCGACGCAGTACAGAAACCAGATCTTAGAAATGGGGCACTCTCTTCCCTTTAGCGGACATATGGGACAAAACGCCACTATTCAGCGAATAAAAAACCACTATTGGTGGCCAGGAATGAACTCTGACATTGTCAGGTATGTGAAATCCTGCGCCCAGTGCCAACGGGTAGCACCCAAGCACTTGACACCCCCAGTACCTATGGGGCAAATGCCAATAGTAGGGACTCCATTTGAACGGGTTGCTGTCGACATTATTGGTCCTCTGGAAAAGACCAAAAGAAGGAACAGGTTCATCCTGACCTTAGTCGACACTTGCACTATGTGGGCCGAAGCCGTACCGCTACCATGCACTAATTCCAAGCATGTCGCAGAAGCCCTTGTGCAAATTTTTACACGGTTGGGATTCCCTCAACAAGTTTTGACGGACAATGGATCCCAATTCCGTAGCCTGTTAATGGAGGAGATCTTTAAGATCTTGAGGGCCAAACATATCCACACAAGTCCCTACCATCCGGCCGGAAATGGGCTCGTGGAACGTTTTTAACGGTACCCTCACCATGATGTTACGTAAGCTGGGTCAGGAGAAACCGGAAGACTGGGACCAATATATATCGGCTGCCTTATTCGCCTACCGAGAGGTACCCCAAGCGTCTACGGGTTTTGCGCCAGCTACACTTTTATTTGGCAGACCAATTAAGGGGCCACTAGAAGCCTTACTTCGGTCCCTGACAGACCAGAAGGCTGACGAGACAGTCGTCTCTGCAAGCAAGTATGTATCTGAGCTTAAGGAAAGGCTAAAGCTAGGATGGGATCTAGCTACTACCAACCTTAAGAAAGCCCGCGCTAAAATTACTAAAAGATACAACAAAGCTGCAAAAGAGAGAGAACTACAACCAGGGGAGAAAGTCCTATTGCTACTCCCAACCGGAAGCAATAAACTTTGCATCGGATGGCAAGGACCGTTTACCGTCCTTAAAAAGATCTCACGTACCAACTACAAGATCTCCATCAAAGGAAAGGAGAAGGTCTTCCACATAAATCTGCTAAAGAAATATTTGGAAAGACCAGTGCCATCCTCTGAGCATCTCCTGGCTGTCGCCATAGCAACGGAAGACGAGGAAGATGATGATGGTTGCATGGAGTATCCATTGCAACCCACAGAATCCTTTAAAGATGTCAAGTTCGGCGACAATCTCTCACCAGAACAACAAACAGAAACCAGGGCTCTACTAAAACAGTACAGTGCAGTCTTAACGGATGTACCTGGTCGAACAAATCTCATTGAATTTGATATGAAATTAACAAACGAGACCCCTGTTCAAACCAGAGTTTACCCCATCCCGTACGCTAAAGCTGATACACTTCGCGGAGAAATAGACAAGCTGCGTCAGGCAGGAATTATCAGTGAGTCTACATCTCCTTACAGCTCGAGTGTAGTGCTGTTGCAGAAGCCCAATAAGGAAGTTCGGCTGTGCATTGATTACAGGTTGCTAAACGCGGTAACGGAATTCCAGCCCGAACCTCTCCAAACTGTTTCTGAGTTGTTCACCAAGCTCAGCAAAGCAAAGATCTTCTCCAAGATTGACCTCAGCAAAGGTTATTATCAAATACCAGACAAGGAGGAAATTAAACCTTTGTTAGCTTTCAGCACTAGTGAAGGACATTACACATTTAACGTGATGCCGTTCGGTTTGCATAATGCACGAGGAGTGTTCACCAGGATGATGAGGAAGCTTCTAGAACCTTTGCAAAGTCCCCATATCCATAATTTCATGGATGACATCTTAATTGCATCGGAAACCTATGAAGAACATATTGCTACGGTTGCTATGCTCCTCAGGAGACTACAGGAAACGGGTCTCACAGCCAGACCTAGCAAATGTCTCATCGGGTTTGAACAGTTAGACTTCCTGGGGCACACTATTTCTCACGGATGCAGTTGGCCTATCAAGAAGAACGTGGAGAAAATAATGGCAGCAAAAAGACCCCGAACGAAGAAAGACGTACGTTCCTTCATATCGCTATGTGCATACTATCAGAAGTACATCCAGAACTTCAACGGACTGACGGCACCTCTGACTGACCTCACAAAGAAAGGTTGTCCTGATAAGGTCATATGGGATCAAAAGTGCGAACACGCGTATAGCACTTTGAAAGGACAGTTGTCTGCATACCCCATTTTGAGGTTGCCTGACCTCAAGAAACCTTTTGTACTGAGAGTCGACGCGTCAGGTCAGGGCATCGGGTCAACACTGCTTCAAGCCGATGACAGTGACCTGAACATGCTATTTCCAGTTGCCTATGGCAGTCGGAAATTAAATAAAGCGGAACGGAACTACAGCGTAGTTGAAAGGGAATGTCTTGCTCTGATTGACGGTATCAGACGCCATCATGAGTTTCTTTATGGTACATCTTTCACGGTGCAAACAGACCACGCTCCGTTAGCATTTCTTGGTGCCAATAAGGAATTTAACGCAAGGATCATGCGTTGGGCGCTTCTTTTAAGCGTTTATTCTTTCAAAGTGGAATATATTCCGGGAAGACAATGTCGGGGCTGATTTCCTGAGTAGAAACTGGTCTACAGAGGAAGAAGAGCAAACTGAAGATACCACTCATCCTAAAATCACCAATCAGGTCACCTCCATTGTCAAAAAATGAAACATGAAAAATGGTTTCATGTCTAAAAGTGGGGACGATTGTGACGTACGTCTAGTTTGACAAGTGAATTCTCCCTGATATGATGGATGATTTAAAGGGACTTTTAGCTTTTCATAACATTAGAACCCCTGAACATTTGTTGTAACTTTTCGTTGGCCAGAACTCATTCCACCGGGACTCATTTAGTAGGCGGCACGAGATCAAAGAGACAGACTGAGGGATTTCAGGGGAGACTATCGGCGCTATCAAAGACAGTAGTGGTCCCTGCTACGAGACGCAGTTGCTTGCCGCTATTTTCGCGTCTCGGTGTCAATCGTAGAACCGAGCGAACGGGGAAAGCGAAACGGGCAGCAGCGAGCGGATACGAAGACCAGGGGGCGGTTTCTTCTCTTGATTTGGCGGTCAGATCCCCAAAAAGTTCGTGAGATCAAATAAGTTGTCAAGTTTATCATGTCCCACTCAACTTACATTCCATTTTAGCTAAATAGACCATGAAGACTAGACACGTTATCACTCGCTGGCCAGACCTTTACAGAAGCACTAGCTTTATTGAAATCTTGTTATAGATTTCCCCCTGGATTTTATATATATATTTGCAGTGTTTTCTATTCTGTGCAAAGCGGTAATATATATTGTGTAAAGTGATCGGTGGTCTAGTTCAGTCATTCTATTTCAATGGAGTTTGTGTTAATTTAAATCTATTAAATTAAACCATCTCAATAGTTCCAGTTGTAAATATAATGATCTATCTATCATATTATTTCAAAAGATAATAGATGCTTAAATTAACTTTTAAAGTCGCGAAGGAATTTATAATTAATACATTCAGTTAAGTACTAGTTTTATAGATGTGTGTTTTAACCACTAGAATTCGCGCAGTGTTTATTAAATACATAATTAAATACTCGAGTGTATTATAGGCTTAACGGGAAATTTATCGCGCTTGATTTTTCGGTATGTTACATGTCTTTTGTTTTCTTTCACACAGAGTGATCGTACCTGCGGTCCCAGCTAAATAAAGAAAGAAATAAAGAAATCATCCTATAAACTTCCAGTCATATTGAAGAAACATTTCTTTTAAAATATAATCTTGTGGCGGTCCTTGCGACCTAGCTGTCAGAATTAAATGAAATAAAGCCCACCCAAGAACATTTTTAAAGAATAATCATCAAATTACCCTTACAAACCTGTAAGATAAACTGGAAGGTAATCATCGCCAGTAGCGATATCATATTTACTGTTTACTGTGAGAGAGTACATCTTTTCCTGACTGTGACTGAGCCTAGTTTTTTCCTCAATTGGATTTAATAAAACTATCATCACGCATTGAAGGAATTTTACCATAGCGGAGGATTAAAAGAGACCACTTCATTTTCACCCCTGTGCCGAACTGTGTTAGTGCCATCCCATAGACTCCTTTTAGATATATAATCAAAACACGAGAACTCTTAGTCTTCAAGTCTTGCGATAAGTGAGAATATTTGTTACCAACAAACCCTCGCAAACATCTGGGGCGGGACATCGAAGGACTAGACAGTTCATATGTCAAAAGATTACGTGCTGTTTTTATATACTTTTATGGATCGTCTGAGGCTGCATTCGGTAAGTGTGTGAGTATATGAGTGTGGATCCTCACGCGTGTGTATGAATGACAGGAAATTTAATCGTTTTTCTTTTGTAAACCTGTTGTTAACTTTCTTGCCTAGTAAAATAATTTTTCTGTATTCCCTGCATTGTTCCTTTAAGGGGGAGTTGCTAATTGGTTAACTCTGTTTAAAACCACCCCCTCCTTTCCATTCGCTTAGTAAAGGGAAGAACAGCTGGGAAGAACAGGTTTTTTTCTATCACCTATACCTAAATTTGGTAACACCTTTTTTCAGAGTAATTAACTTTACTGTTAGGTTAACGTACCCGTGTTCCTGATATTATCTATCTCTGGACTGGGTTTATCTTTGTCTAATAAGCGGGAAGGGCTTAGTCGATACCAGTCTTCTTCACCCCTCCCAAATTTGTTATTTGCATTTGTGTACTTATGATAATTTATGTAATACCTGATATTTGTTAGTGATTGATGTTTAAAGTGAATAAAATCACATAAACTCATTTAGGTCTGTGTGTTGGATATACCCAAAGCCCAACATTTCCCCTATTCATTTAATATAGTTTCTATCTACATTGTCTGTGTGTGTGAAAAACACCAAATCGGTGTGCGCGCAGATGCGAGTCTGGAAAACTGGCAAATAATTGTTTGACCAGGAGAGCGGAAGAGAAGATTGAGAGAAGCGATTTGTCGTAAATAAGTCTGTCTTTACTCTCCTCCAGCACGCTGTGAAGCAACTATTTAATCTCTACATTTTCTATCACTGAGCTTTCCATCATCATTTTCACTCTAAACCGGACCACTATTTCTACGACTCTTTTCTCTCAAAATAAATTTACGACACTCACCATCAAGGAGTTCTGAGAAATATTCTTTTTATTACTTCCTTTGGGGCAGTAAGCAATTTGCCTTGCTTGTCCTTTATAAATTTGAGAGGGTATTGTTTTTCCTTCCTCATGTTCTTTAGGGTCTTATAGATCAATTTCTGGTTTTCTTGCGCATCTTTTTCTAGCTTTTCTCCAAATTCTTCCCAGGACTTCTGTTTTGCTGCTAGCACCTTGTTCTTTGCTTCTGTTCTAAGTATCACATATTCTCTATATTTCTCTATTTGTCCTGCTGTGTTTTTAGCTCCTAAGTATTGTTTCCATGCCATTTTCTTCTCTCTTATTTTCTCTTTGACTTCCTCTGTCCACCAAGGTGTCTTCTTTCTCTTGTTCCCAAGTCGGACTTCACCACATGCTTCTGCAGCAGCTGTCTTTATGATGTCCTTGAATTTAAGCCAGAGGGTTTCCAAGTCATTAGGTTGTTCTTCTGTGTTTCTCACTGCTGTGAATAAAATATCAGTATGTATTAACAATAAGATGAAAGCTGTGTGTGAAGTAATAAATAGTGAATATGTGTAATAAGATGAGAAAGTGTAGGCAATTTTCATGAGATAAAAGGTGTAAAAAATAGTGATGAGAAAATGAAAATGTGATCCTGAATGACAAGATAAGGTTTTGTTTTTGGTTTGGTTTTTAAGGACTATCTTCATTGCACACGGTCAAATCCATCAGTGCTCCGATCTCCTCCCTTAGATCACACAAGGTGGATCTCAGCTCAGTGCTCAAACTCCATAGTACTGGTGAGGATCCCAATGTGTGTATACAGGAATCACACATTCTATAAATATTTTTGTGGTGGGTAGGTTTTCCTAATTTTGTAAATTTTGCCAGGGCAGTGGCCGTATGGCCTACTCTTTACGATTTCCAACTGCCAAGGGATTTTTAATATGCGCAACTTGCACACTGACTTCCTATTTTTTTGCCATTATCCGAGAAGGCTAGGTATCCGATCTCACTACCCATGAGATCAGGGGGGAGTATGACATCATTAGGACCCACTGGTTTTGAAAAAATGTTCATCAAATATATTCCTGTACTGGGAACTGAACCAAGTACCTTTAGAATTAGAGGCAGATGCCATACCTGTTAGCCACTTCGACCCCCAAGATAAGGGTTTGTTTAATGGTGATCAGATAAAGCATAATAGCTTAGTAAAATGTGATTGTAAAGATTAGTGGTAAAAGGTGAACATAACTAATAACTTTTAAAATGTTTCAATCCTTCTTTTTTGTGTTGTTTTTTATCATTATCTACATTTTTGTTTTCTTCCTGACAGGGTGAAATGTTGGAAACCCTGACCACGGCAGCTGTCTGCCTTTTCCAAGCCCACAGTTCTCTTCTGGACCAAGTTCCCTCATTAGGTTACATCCCTCGAGTAATCACAGCCATGACTTCAAAAAACAACGCTGTTCCCAAATCCGCCATCCAAGTTGTTCACCAGTTGTCATATAGTGAGGTAAGATACATTGTCCTATAGTGAGGTAGGGTATTCAGTCAGATTTGTATGTGCTAGATTTCATGCTGGTGGGGTTAATGCTTTATTTATGTTGTTGTTTTTTTTTTTTTTTAATTTGTTGATAAGGATGCAGTTAAACTTCATTTGTTTAAGGTTTATAACACAGCAAGTCGCTCTGTGTAGTTCCAGTGGGTGGGGGGGGGGGGGGTCTCTGAAGAGACAAAGAATAGGACTGCTGCACAGTCATGCCTGTCGTACAAGGCAACTAAAATGAGGTTGTGTGTGGGGGATGGCAACCTCATCATGTCAAACAAGTAGCCACAGGAAACTACCATTGTAGAAGCAGGGGAATGCTTGGTGCAGGCTTCCTGCAAGGGTTTGAGCTGCAGTAAGGGCTTCATGCTCCATAAGGAACACGAAGGAAAATGATGAGGATGGTAAGGATAAGACATGATAAGGAAGAGTTGGTTGTTTTATTGTGTGGAGGATGAGGTAATAGTTTTGTAATGATTAAAAATATGGTACTGTCAACTATATTTTGATTGGACAGCAGCAATTGTAATGTAGATGGCATCTCAAAAGTTATCGTCTTCTTCAAGTACCATGCCTAGTGGCATAGGAGATCATGTCTCTCCACAACTTCCTGTCTCCAGTACAGTTTATCACTTCTGTTGACCTCCTTCCATGCCACGATGTCAAGCTGTCCCTCAGAATTATAACCTCATATAATTGGAGGATGCAGCTTTCATTGTTTTATCATTTTCATCTTCTTTTTCACTTGTTGTGGAACATGGATCCACCACTGCAGATAGCTCCTTTGAGGAAGCCTATGTCAAAGCATGTGCTCTTGCAGAAGTGGTTTATGTTGCAATTTATTTTACAAGTTGAGGTGGCCTGTCCTGTACATAATGTCATATTAGTCACCTGTTGCAATATGCCTATTTTCATCGTCACCATTTTCTGTTGCGTCCTGACAGAGCAAGAAGCCATCACTGTAACTAGACCCCTTGCAGGAAGCCTGTACCAAGCATTCACCTCCTCCTTCTGTGGTAGTTTCTGTGCTGATTTCATTTACACTACGTGGTTGCCAGCCCTGTGCACAACCTTATATTAGTTTGCCTGGTACAACATGTCAGAGGGTGCAGATGTTTTATTCTTTCTTTATCTCTTCAGAGAACCCCCGCCGGGAACTACACGGGGCTTTGATTATTTTATATTATCTGTAACAGAAAATTTGAGCTGATATTCATCAGATGAAGGACTGTTTTGGCTCACACAGACTCATGCTCTGAGTCATTTCCATCAACTAACCCTTCTAAACTCTATGCCGCTACAGATGTGTATCCGGGCTATGGCCTGCATTGACAGCATCGGTCCCATTCAGACAGCCATGAGGGCCAGAAAGGATATGATTGGGCTTGCTGCTGAGGCACTCTCAAAGATGTTTGACAAGGGAGAGGAAGAGCTGGTCCAGCAGGTAAAATAAGTCTGGAAGTTTATCATGGCATGAGTGGTTTTGGAACAGATGTTGGTAACTGACAAAACTAAATAAAGTTAGGTAATGACAAAAATAAAGCATATAATGGAGAGGTACTTGAGCAGAAGTCGGCATCTGTGGCCTAATGGATATGAACGCAGTTTCATAATCCAGATATACCAGGTTCGAAACCTGCTGCAGGCGGTTTAGTAGCAGATCGCTTTGTGTGGATTTTTAACAATGGTATAAGCGCCATACCGCTCAGAAAGCAATGGCAAATTACTGAATGAAAAAATTGCCTAGAAAAATCACAAACAGCCAATAAAAGCTGGGGTTGATTGCCACGTCCTGTAAAGGATAAGCAACTAATTAACTTGAGCAGATGAAGTCATCCTGTATATTTGTATATATTGGAAGAGGAGTTAGAGCACATGCCTCTCGCAGAGTTAGCAGGTTCAATACCTGGTAGCATCACACTGCATTCTGCCCAGCTATAAATAGGCACCTGATTCTGCTCTTGAGTTAGGGAGGACAAAGGCAGCAAGGACAGGAACTGGTCACTGCCACTCATAAAGCTGGGTCTAGTATTGTGAAGTCTCTAACACTTCACTCCCCTGTGGCACCATCTGGTATGTGGCTACCTTTACTTTTACTATAAAAACAAATACAAATCAGGAGCGGGGTGGGACTGGCCAAGAATAGTGTATCGAATCACTTAAGACAAGATATCCAAACAAACAACACAGAACAATAGAAGTCATTGGTTACCTTTCATCACCCCATAGAGCAAAGACCTGCAACATGTACTCTCTGTACATTCCTGACCCGTGCCATCTCTTCAAGGTCTTTCATTTCAGTCTCCAGTTCTCTTCTCCTTGTGTTCTTTGGTCTCCATCTATTTCTCTTACCCTGGAGATTCAGGAACAAGGACTGCCTTGTAATGTTTTCAGCTGCTTTGTTTGTTGTGTGTCCTGTTCAATGCCAGCTTGTTCTACTCATTTCTAGCTGCACTGGCATTTGTCCTGTTCAATGCCAGCATGTTCTACTCATTTCTAGCTGCACTGTCATGTGTCCTGTTCAATGCCAGCATGTTCTACTCATTTCTAGCTGCACTGTCATGTGTCCTGTTCAATGCCAGCATGTTCTACTCATTTCTAGCTGCACTGTCATGTGTCCTGTTCAATGGCAGAATATTCTACTCATTTCTAGCTGCACTGTCATGTGTCCTGTTCAATGCCAGAATGTTCTACTCATTTCTAGCTGCACTGTCATGTGTCCTGTTCAATGCCAGCATGTTCTACTCATTTCTAGCTGCACTGTCATGTGTCCTGTTCAATGCCAGCATGTTTTACTCATTTCTAGCTGCACTGTCATGTGTCCTGTTCAATGCCAGCATGTTCTACTCATTTCTAGCTGCACTGTCATGTGTCCTGTTCAATGCTAGCATGTTCTACTCATTTCTAGCTGCACTGGCATGTGTCTGACTGTGAACATTGTGCATAATTGTCAGGAAATGTTCGAGACAAAATGGATCTCCTCCAATGATAATTGACAATGGGAATGCACCCTTGAGGTGATAGCCCTTGGCTCTTTTTTTCCCTGGGTGTCCCTTTCAGCATGTTCTTTTTTCTTCTTATTGTAAGAGCTTCTTAAAACCCAGTCTGAGGTGGCGCTGTAGGTAGCATCTTCACTTGATGTGATCCGCAGCTTCATCCTCCCAGGCTGCTAGATTTATGGTCAATGCCTTCGTGTTTCACTTGCACACATCTTTAAACCTCAGCTGCGGTTTTCCTGCTGTTCTTTAGCCATCAGCCAAGGTGACACAAGCATCTTGAACCACAGCTTTGGTCTTGACAGTGAGTTCGGCCAGACATGAGTTGTGAGGCAGTCAGAGTAGGCAGTGGATTGATTAAGTGTGTCATGACTGGTCATATTTTACTGCTTATGTGTAGTGGAGTAAAAGGAAGGTAAAGGATCCCGTTACACGCCTATTGAGGCATATTGGGAATACGGTGTTAGGCCCATATTTTCTTAACCATCGGCACACTAGGGGTGACGTGGTTAGCATCACGCCGGCCACCTTAACCTTCCCAGAGTTGTTCTGGTACCCAATTCATGAGGCTGGGTCAACCCCGGAGCTGTTTGCAGTCTAATAAATCCCACCTCAACTGGGGATCGAACCATGGACCACCAAGCTAGGAAGCCAGTTCACTAACCACTGCGATACCATGAAAAAATTGCTGAAGATTTTATTCTTGAGCCAAGTGTGTTACATTGCCAGATGTGAGTCTGCGTTTTTGTAGGATTTCTGAAATGTTATCTGTCTGCTTCTTGATCTTCCTGCCCTAAACCAGATCTTTTACTGTTGTATGTGCATGATGGTGACTGATAGGGCTCCATGTTCCTGAGATTGCCTGACCACTTTATTTAAGCATTAAGTTTTTTTTAAGTAAGTTTTTAAGCATGAAATGCAAACAGAACTTCTTGTGGGCATAAAATCAGGAAGCAAACTGCATTTTTGTATCATCAAATATAAGCAGAAGCTCATAACTAGTGATGATGTCATAAACCATGATATCTGCCTTATTACTTCAGGCCCTCAATGTGGAGATCATCCCATACCTACTGAAATTGTTAGAGGCAGGCCTGGAAGCCATGGAAAATCCTCCTGCTACTAAAGCTCAGATTGTCAAGGCTCTGAAAGCCATGCAGAGAAGTCTCGCTCATGGAGAGAAGGTTTGATTCCAGTATTCCAGTTCCTTTTTTACAGAGTGTTGCTACCTATTTGTTACCATAACCACATCCACACGCACTTCCTACCTCACACTTCCAAATTTTACATCCCACTCAATATATTTAACACCTGCACGCATTACATCTCAGGTGTTTAGTTGTTACACCCCACCCCACTCATGGTATATTTCACACCTGCAAGTATAACATCTCAAGTGCGCAAGTGTTACACCCAAACTCTACTCAGAATATACTTCACACTTGCAAGCATAACAGATCAGGTGTTACACCACACTTCTCTTACAGTATATTTCATATCTATTAACATTACTTCTCAAGTAACCAAGTGTTTTGTCCACCAAAAAACACAGCGAGGCCCAGAATCTATACCTAAACACCAAGAAGACCAAAGTATTGACAACAGACAAAGTAAAGACCAAACCAGAAATTGAAATTGATAACGAAGAACTGGAAAGTGTTAATGAATTTGAATACTTAGGATCAATCATCAACAGCTCTGGCGACTGTGCAGTAGAAATTAAAAGAAGACTTGCAATTGCTTCACATAAACTAATACAGATGAAAAACCTATGGCAAGGCACAAGCAAAGAAACAAAGTTACATCTGATCAGAGCATGTATATTCCCAGTAGCAACATACGGCTGCGAGACTTGGACACTCAATAAAACAGTTGCAAAAAAGATTACATCATTCAAAATGAAATGCTACAGAAGGATGTTGAGAATATCCTGGACAGAAAAACGACCAACAGAGAAGTACTGCACTCACTAAACATACAGGAACATTGGCTTTTAAATACCATTGCAATAAGGAAGCTGAAATTTTTCGGTCATAATAGTCTGGAAAAAATAGTGATGGAAGGCATGGTCCCTGGAAAAAGGGGAAGGGGTCGACCTAGACGACGGTGGACCCAGGACATCACAGAGAGTCTGAACTTGTCTTTGGCTGATGCAGGTCGACTTGCCCAGAATCGTGATGCGTTCAGAGCAGCTGTAATGGAGACAACGTTCTGGAAAGAATACATCACTTGTCAAGTAACCAAGTGTTACACCCCACTCCACTCACAGTATACTTCACACCTGCAAGCATTACTTTAGAAGTATCCAAGTGTTACACCCCACACCCTTCACAGTATATTTCACACCTGCTAGCATTACTTCTCAAGCATCCAAGTGTTACACTGCACTCCAGTCACAATATGTTTCACACTGCGAGTGTTACATCTCATATCCATACATTACACTTCTGTCCCGCTCACAGTATACCTTACACCTGCAAGTGTCACATCTTCACTTTACAAGTACTACACCACCAACCATCATCACCACATTATACCTCATACTTTCACATTTTTCATACCTTGACACACACCAGCAATGTAGCTCCTAAGTTGATGAAATCACAGTTTGTGTTAAAATAACTCCAGCCGTACTTTCCCTTGCCCTTTGTGTAGTCCTTGGAGTCTCTTAAGACAAAGAGAAAATTGATCTGCTGCTCCCTCAGGCATGTCGTACAAGGTGACTAATGTGAAGTTGTGCATGGGGCTGGCAACTTCATCATGTAAAACACATTGTCACAAAAACCACTGCTGCAAGAGCATTTAACCGCTAGGTGGTGGTTTCCTATAAAGGACCAAGCTGCCATGGTGGTTCCCATGCTCCATAGTGAGTGAAAAGGAAAATGAGGATACTTTCCCTTACTATTTACTCGTACTATACTTACTATTTGTGTTAAATAATTATGTTCTTACTTACCTGTGTTATGGTAATTCACACTTTCACTTACTTTTGTTAAAGTAACTCATAAAACTCTCCCTGATAAGTTAGTAATAACTTATGTTCTTACTTACCTGTGTTATGGTAATTCACACTTTCACTTATTTTTGTTAAAGTAACTCATAAAACTCTTCCTGACTTATATTAAAGTAATTAGTACCATCCTCTGCCTGGCATGTGTTAGAACAGAAGGATTGAAATGGTATGACAAGATCACTCATGTGGAACTGATGACAAGATCACTCATGTGGAACTGATGACAAGATCACTCATGTGGAACTGATGATAAGATCACTCATGTGGAACTGATGACAATAACCAGACGGGAGCTAGTGGATCAGGAGATGAGAAGATGCTGGCCATATGTAGGACACACACTGAGGAAACCTGTTGATAGCATTGCAAGTTTTTGTTCTGGAACACCCAGGGTAAGAGAGGTAGAGAGAGATTGAAAAACACATGAAGAAGAGAACTGGAGATGGAAATGAAAATCATAAAGAAAACATGCCCAGGCCTTGAGAGAATAAAGAAATGAGGAGGGCTGTGTAAGACGGTGGTTGACAGAGGGGAGAGGGGACAAAATGGCTTCCTGCAAAGGGACTACAAGCAGTGGTGGTTCTGCGGGGAGCAAAAGGAAGATGATTATCCTTGTATATCAAAGAAATCTGTATCATTATCTGCCTGGTTTGTATCAATGTAAATGATTGCCATATATCTGTCTCACCTCCACATGCCCCACAGGTGACAGAGCTCTTGGACAAGTCAGCAGTTTGGAAGGACTACAAAGATCAAAGACATGACTTGTTTATCTCTGACACCAATATTGCCGGTTACCTGACAGGTGGGCAGACAAACATTTGTTCATTTGTTAGTAATGTGGTTGTTGGACGTGCTGGTGTGTTTGCTGTCTTTTGTGTAGTCTTGTTGCTAACTTTTGATTCTTTATTCTTCTTCAAGTACCATGGCTAGTGGCACAGGAGGTCATGTCTCTCCACAAATTCTTGTCTGCCGTACAATTTTGCTGTTGACCTCCTTCCATCCCAAGATGTCAAACTGTCCAGTATTTGCTCTCTTTGTCTTCCTCTCTTTTTTTCATTCAATCTTGCCTGTTGTTATGATATATTCCAGCTTTCCTCTTCTCATAACATGCCCACAGAAAGTGGATTGATTCTTTCTAACTTGTGAACAAAGATTCTTTTGTGCATTGGCCTCTCTCAGGACATCCTCATTACTCTTTTTGGCTGGCCATGGTATATTTAACATTCTTCTGTAAAACCACATCTCTGTGGCTTCGAGTTCTTTGCCTACTTGTTTACTAATTGTCCATGACTCACTCCCATATGTCAGGATTGGTTCTATATAACACTGAAGAGCTCTCTTTCTTGCTTCCAGTGACAAAGAATTGCCACATAAAATACTCTTCGTTGTTTTTGCCTGAGCTATTCTGCTCTTCACTTCTGAGATGCATCTTCCATCCGTTGCTATTAATGTGCTCCGGTATCTGAATCTATTCACCTGTTTTAAAACTCTTCCATTTTCTTTGATAGTGCATTCTGGGGAAGCCCCCTTTTTTTTTTTTTTAGATGACCATTACTTCTGTCTTTTTGCTATTAAAGCTGAATCCTTTATTTTTACTTTCTGTCACTTTTGTATCAACCATTTCCTGCAGCTCCTTTTCACTTTTTGCTATTTAGACCGTATTTTTTTTAAAACAGCTTGTGTGCCCACTACTGATTGCTTCATAAATTAACCATAAAAATAAATCAAGTTACATGTGCTGGTATCTTATGGCTGTATTAGCTTACACTTGAATAAATCAAGTTACATGTGCTGGTGTCTTATGGCTGTATTAGCTTACACTTGAATAAATCAAGTTACATGTGCTGGTGTCTTATGGCTGTATTAGCTTACACTTGAATAAATCAAGTTACATGTGCTGGTGTCTTATGGCTGTATTAGCTTACACTTGAATAAATCAACTCGAGTTGTTATACTGTTGAGAAAGTATACTTCCAGAAGGTAGCGGTGTCAGGTTGCGGGTCTTTCTTGCAAATGTCAATCATCATTATTCTTTGTGCTCCTTACATCTGATTGACAGAGTGGTTAGAGTGCTGGTCTCTTGCGGCAAAGGTGTCGCGGTATCAACATGCTTCAGTCTACCTAGCTGTAAATGGGTACCTGACTTTGCACTTGAGTTAAGGAAGGAAACGGCAGCAAGAAAGGGAACTGGTCACCCCACCTGTCGATGCCGGACCTAGTATAGTGAAGTCTCTAACACTTCACTTCCCTATGACAGTTTCTGCTATGGGACTACTTTTTACAGATCATGGAGCCACCACTGTAACTGGTTCCCTAGCAAGAAGCCTGCACCAAGCAGTCACAAGATCCTGTATCACTGGTTTCTATGGCAATTTGTTTGACATAATGAAGTTACCAGCCTCATATTAGACACCTTGTATGACATGTCTGAGGGTGTACTAGTAGTTTCTTTCTTTTATCTCTTCAGAGACCGCTGGCGACGACATGAGGCAAATATATTAATATGATTTTAATCATTCTCACATCTGCTTGTCCCCCAGGTCCAGCAGGGCCCAGCGTAGCAGGCTACTTGACTGCAGGGACCATGAGATCAACCATGCCGGATGCACCCCCACCTGTGGATATTGACCACCATGATGAGTGACATTAATTGGCTTCTCATGTATACTGATGGCCTTGATAAAAGATATTAATTTGCTTTGTTGTGGATACTGACCACCTTGAAGAGGTGGACCAAGATAATTATGGTGAAGAGGTACATTAATTTGTTTCTTGTGGATATGGATGACTATGATGAGAACATTATTGTGCTTCTTGTGGGTACTGACCACCGTAAAGAGGGCTATTGAAATACTTCTTGTGGGTATTTACCACCGTAAAGAGGGCCATTAAATTACTTCTTATGGGTACTGACCACCATAAAGAGGGATATTAATTTGCTTCTTGTAGATATTAATGACTATGATGAGGGATATTAATTAGCTTCTTGTGGGTATTGATGAGCATGATGAGGGACATTAAAGTGCTTCTTCTTCTTCGTCACTGCATACTGACCTGACCAGGCCAATACTAACAGTAACCAGAAAGTACCAGGATGGGATATGGGGGGAGGGAAGGAGTAACCTTTCGTATATAGGGGGAATCTGTTAGATGATGCCCAAGTAGACATGTCTCTTGTTGAAAACATTGATGATGGAAAGGAGGAAGATAAAGCAGAAAATTAAGAAGGAAAAATAATGTCATTTTAATACATTTGTCTTTCATGAGAGTAATGTGACTGTCAATTCTGCATATATATATATATATATAGTCTTGCTGTCACCAGAGGTTGTTGTGACATGGTTTTCATTCCTAGGTAATAATTTCATAATTTTTATCATGTGTGTTTCTCATTAAGTACATTGATAGTAAACCCCATTTTCAAATTGTGACAATATAACAGTGGCTTGAGTTTCTGGCTGATGTTTATTATTTCTGCAGCATTTGTATCTTTGAGGGATTCATTTTGTAAGACAAATAGGGGTTTGACCCAAGTTCCCCCCCTTACACTTTCTTCTCATGTTTGCTTGATGCAGTAGAAAATGTGGATATTTCATTATTGCTTTTTAGTTGTGGCAATATCATTTGTCATGATGCTGAACAGTAAAATTGGGATATTATCCTTCTATGATGAAAATGTGATGATTGTATCCTGATAATTGTCAAAAGTTATGACCCATGTGAGATTGATCATTTCATTGTATACTGTGAGGTTGTAAAATTATGACCGTGTGGTGTGAGACTATCAGAGTATGATATCATTGCAGTCTTTAAACTGTATCACTTTGTTTTCTGCAAGGACATTAAATTATGATAATGTGTTTTGTAGCCAGTGAGTCTGTCTTTGTGCTGTATCTTTGTTTGAATGTTAATTAATTGATCTTTCATCTAGACTAGTTGCATCTGCTGACTCTGTCATTTTGGTTTATTTGCTACCAACTAATTCATCAGGTCTACTTTGGTCACAAGCTTTAATAGTTTAATAATTATCTTGGTAAAAAAATTTCTCTTTTAGCAAATTTTTTGGTTTTAAACATTGTGAAAAGTTCCTTGTCTTTACTTAATCACACTAATGCTCATCTTTTTCATTCTGAGTGCTCAGATTCTGCATGTATTCTTGACATTGTGAAATGCAACAGTGCCCTTCTGAAAATATCTGTTTTGTCACATTTGGTGCAAACTAGTTTACCGAGTTCATGTATTCAGTATTTGCTTTTGGTGTCTTATGATTGCTTTTTGTTATTATTTCTTATTTACCACATTGATAACAGAAATTCATCTTGTTGTATTCTGAGTCTGAGAAGGGTAGTTTTCAAGAGATTAGAACATCTGGTTTTGACGGTAAAATCAGAAGGTGATGAACAACATCAGGGCAAGTCAAGACAGTTTGAGTAAAAGTTTGATAATAGATGATGGCACAATGAGCAAATAAAGGAATAGAAACATCTGTGGGCATGTTTTACCTGTTTGACATTATAGAAAACTAGAGTGAGAGAGTGAAGGATTAACAAGACAGCCACATGGAAGGGTGGAACATTTGTTGAATAGTTTGTGAAGAAGAAAAAGCTTACACGTCACCTACGTAATATCTTGTTTGCAGAAATAAAACTTTCAATAATGTGTGAGAGGAATTTTGGATGGGCTGTTGGAACAAATTTTTCATGAAAATCTGCTGGTGTTTTGCTCGGCAGAAGATGCGGTAGATGTTGTAATGAGATTATTTTGCTTATGATTTGTTATGAGTAAAATGCTCCAATGTTGTTTTGAGTTTCATTTCACTCATTCCTACTTATGTTGTTGCTTATGGCATCAAATTGTTTTGTTGACAGTAGAAATTGTTGTTGGTGCATGCATGTCTTCTAGCTGTGTGAAGGCAGTTTGTTGTTGTTGTTACAGATTGTTGTTTGTCCCTTTTTAAAAAAAATGATATTGTGACTGTTGTATTTCGTTACCTTATGTTATATCTTATCTGTGTTCTGTTTTGGTTGTTGCTTCTTACTATGTCCTGATTTGTATGCAGTCTTTGTTTATTTTGAAATACTACCTTGATGCTTTGCTTCATTCATGAAAAAGAAAGAGTGAGTGTGCATGTGTGTGCTATTGTGTACATATATATCGTTTGTTTTTCCTGGCATTATACTGTATATGGTTGCCTTGTATGTTATTTCAATTTTCTTTTTGTTTATTTGCTCTGATGCTGTTCTTCATTTGTATATAATTTATCAGAATAATTCTCTGACATTTTATCTTTTTTGCACATTATTCACGAGAACAAGCCATTGGTGCCTCTTAATTTTGTATACCAGGATCACCACTTCAGTTTTTTTTTTTTAATTTTGTTGGTACTTCTGTTGTTATTGTCATCATATTTTTTAAGGTCTTCATTTTCATTTATTTCTCCGGTGATTGGGATGATGTGAGTGATAACTAGAATAATTCCCAGGTCAACTGTTTTAATTATGTCTGCGGTAGAGAAAGAAAGCAAAAGGTCTTGAAAGTAGATAATGAAATATTAAATCTTTCCACCTTTTTTTTTTGCTTCCTCATCCTAATACTCATCTACTAAAAATAATGCTGATGTTATGTCATATAGCTTATATGACTGAAAGTTTAACATGTAAGAGACATATGTGAGCGAACTAATTTCCATTATGCATTTACGAAGAAAAAAAATATGTTGACAATCTTTTGATTTCCTTTCTGTAACAGTGTTACCTGTTGTGGTTTCTCTTTTATTCTCATTTTTTTTTGTCTTCATGATATTTTTATTGACAGCAGTTTTTCTTCCTTGTTGTGATGTTGGTCTTGTTGTCTGGCATCAGATATTAATGCCACTCCTTATATCCAAAGGTTAATGTGGCACTGAAGCGATGTATTTATTAAATTAAACTTTGACCTGAGCACAGAGTTCAGATCCTCTAGACATGTTTTTAACAGTGATTACTTCAGTTTTTCTGTATGAATAAATTATACATTATGGTCAGATTGTACTAATTTGTATTGTGGTAGTGCATGCGAGACAGCAAATGGTAGATCATAGAAGGCATGTTTGGGAAAAGTATGAAATATATTTTTGTGTTGTGGATGGCATTAAACAATTTATGACATATTTCACCCTGGAGATAAAGATATATTTTCATGATATATGTCCTTCATTTTCATTGTTGTTGGTAAATAATGGTAGCTGCCATGGTTTTGGGTAGGAATAGAGAATGTCATCTCAGAATGCCAAGAAGTTGTTCTAGTCATTGGCCAAATTCGGTTCTTCACATTAGATGCATGAGAGTACATAATGCCTTCATAAATTAAACACAAAATTCACAAATGTGGAACTGCTCAAGGTTATTAAGCCATTAAAGTTGCAAGGCATGGAAATAGATTGACTTTATGATTAGAAAGTACTTCTGCTCAGTTTCCCTAGCTGAATATACAGCTGTTCATCTGTTGTGTGAATTTGGAAGCAATCTAAAGTTTGAATTTTCAACAAAACTGGAGAAACATTTCAGTCACTTTCCCTTAGGAGGCTGTTTCATTGTTGGGTTATTTGTTACTTCTCCAAGCTGGTAGTTGTATATGTAACCCTGCAAGGCCAAATAACACCATATAATACAAATGCTAGTAGTAATAACTGGTCACTAAGTGATAATTATAGTGGGTGGTTTCCTGAAGTCTCTGAGGAAACAAAGCAAGAATGAAAACCCAGTTTGGTATGTAAGAGGCAACTCTGGTGAGGCTTTGCATGGGGCTAGCAACCTCATCATGTAAAACAAATTGCTTCAAAAATTGCTGCTGCAAGAGCACATTAAGCTATTTTGGAGCAATTTTCCTGCAAGTGGGCCAACTTGAGAGGTGGTACCATGCTTCTTAAGAAGTGTAAAAGCAGAATGATAATGATAAATTGAGCATCAGTCAGGCATACTCAAGTACCAAAGTTTTCTCTGAATGAAGTCAGACACTTTGCTTTTCTCTTCACAGCCAGGTCCTCATTCTGTTTTAATTACTGCAGCCTGCTTGTTAGTTATGAGGTTTGTAGTGTGCCATGGGGTGTACAGAAAATGGTTGTAAAATAATGACGACGTGACTCTCTAACACACTTGGTTTCTTGTAAGTAAATAAAGAGGCTGCTGTAAAACTGGTAAGGAATATATATAAGTATATAAACCAATAAAACGGTATTTGTTCTACAAATTAACGGTTCACATGACACAAGGGAAGTTTCGGGTTTTACCCTCTTTGTCAGCCACAGTTACAAACAAGTGACAAGGACAACAATTACATATAGGTACTAGAAAAACATACAATGATGAGAAACATACACCAAATGAGCGATACAAGCAGATGGAAAAAGTAAACAACCAGTGATGAGCGAAAAAAGAACAATAATAATGCAAGAAAATCATAAAACCTGAAAGAAATTTGGTTTCTTGTAAACTGGCTAGGAATGATTTTCTGCATATAAACCTTGTTCCTGTTACATGACTGTTTATTATGTAAAACTGGTAATGCAAGTCTTAAGCAATGTTGATTTTATTCATTAAAAAAATTACTATGGCCATGATTATCCAATACATGTGTTATGAATAATGCAAAATTTGGTTTGTTTTTTATTTTTATTTAATGGTTTTTTTGTTGTGCCTCAATTGTAAAATGATTGTTAAAATTACCAGCAAAATTGATATATAGTTGGATGGTGTTTTAATGATAAGTCTGTATTTTGATAGTACTTAATAGGTTGTGTTAGTGCACTGGCTTCCTAGCTCGGTGGTCCATGGTTCAATCCCCAGTTGAGGGTCGACCCAGCCTCATGAATTGAGTACCAGAGCAACTCTGGGAAGGTTAAGGTGACCAGCGTGATGCTGACGACATTGCCTCTGGTGTGGCATATGGTCAAGAAAATGTGGGCTTAACACCATATTCCCAATATGCCTCAATGGACATGTAACAGGATCCATTTATCTTTATAATGGGTTGTGTGTAGTCTGTGCTTGTATTATGCATTGTATGTTTATGATGTCTGAAGGTGTTACATTACTTGGTATATGTGTAATGTTAAGGTTTTGGTATTATGGATTGTATGTTCAGTTGAGTGTTCGATTGGCAGCTTTTGCATTTTGCAGCACAGTTAACCGAGTTCTGGGTTCAGTACCAGAAGCATTAGCTGCTATGGAACTGCCTCTACCTTTTATGTTTAGATGAAGAGTATTTATAGTGTTTCATATAGGTATAGTTGGTGGATGTTTATATTTAGCTTGTGTGTGTTTGAACATGTATACATAATTTATAGTGTTTCATATAGGTATACTATATGGAGATCAAGAGAAATTGGATCCAACACGAAAATAAGAATCTTCAACTCAAATGTGAAGTCAGTCCTACTGTATGGCTCTGAGACACGGAGAACAACAAAGACAACAACCAAAATGCTAGACTTTCATAAATGGGTGCTTGCGTAGAATAGAGGGATTGAAATGGTATGACAAGGTTACCAACGTGGAACTGAGGACAAGAACTAGACAAGTGCCAGTGGAACAAGAGATGAGAAGAAGATGATGGCGATGGATTGGACTCACACTGAGGAGACCTGTTGATAGCATTACAAGGCAGTCATTGTTCTGGAACCCCCAGGGCAAGAGAGGCAGAGGTAGACCAAGAAGCACATGGAGAAGAGAGCTGGAAACAGAGGTGAAAATGATGAGGAGAACATGGAAAGAACTTGAGATGATGGCACGTGACAGGAGGACTTGGCGTGTGTTTGTTGAAGGCCTATGCTCCTTTGGGAGTGGAGGGTTATGAATATAGGTATAGTTGGTGGATGTTTATATTTAGCTTGTGTGTGTTTGAACATGTATACATAATTTAATATTTTTTGTCTTTTGGCCATGTCTGCCGCATGGAAAATAGTCGCATCCTCAAAGATATTTTCTACAGACAACTGGCAGATGGTAACGGAACAGCCGTGGTTGAAAGACGTATGAAAGAGAGACAAGAAGGCACTGGACATAAATCCAGCAACCCTGGGAGGATGAAGCTGCTGACTGCACCAAGTGGCGATGCTCCCTATGGTACCACATCAGATTGGACAAAAACGCTCTCACAACAAGCAGAAGAGAAAATAGCATGCCAAAAGGAACACCAGGAAAAAAGCAGGTGTGAAGACGTCACCTCGGGTGCATTCCCATAGTTAATTATGACTGAAGAGGAGGCTACACACTAACTTTGAAATAGACTGAGATGGTTAAGGCATATCAAAACAAAAGGAGTGATGAGAAAAGTATATGTTAAACTAATAGAGGCTAACACAGTGTTGAGAAAAAATATATGTTAACTAATGGAGGCTAACACAGTGATTAGAAAAGTATATGTTAAACTAATGCATGCTAACACAGTGATGAGAAAAGTATATGTTAAACTAATGGAGGCTAACACAGTGATGAGAAAAGTATATGTTGAAGGGGTATCAACTTGAGCGACTAAATCGGCTGAGTTACTGCAAATGTAAAAAAACTTGGTTCATTAATATACTTATTCATACTCACCCAAATTACAAATGGGAAAAATTCAAGACACTGTTTCCAAAAATCAAACATTCGCCATAATTAAGGATGAGAACAAAATGCGTTGTTTCAACAGGCACGCAATTTAGTTTCCATCCCAACAAATGCACCATGAAAAAGATTCCAACTATGGTGGGAAAAGATGTGACGGAGAATTCTTTATATGGGGAATGCCCATGCATGCTCTTTGGTAGAATATATATGTGATGGGACATGGCATATGGTAGTGTGAGGGGTTGGATAATGCTGGTGCGATTATGATGACGTCCTCCAGTTGTGTCAATTTGATATAGGCCAATATACTGTGTTCTTGTTGATGGGCTTGATTTGATATCACCACTGTGGTCTTTGCATTCTCTTACATTCCGCCATCACAATAAAAAGAAATGAAGAGCACCCTTCTTGACAGGGGATCTAGATGGGTCCACTAAAGCCTGGCCATTGTATCAACGAGCAATACAGTTGCTGTATCTACTCAGTAGAACTACTATTTTTTTTCCTCACCAGTGGCACTTGGGCTTCAGCCCAATGACGTGAAACAAATTTCATGTCACTGCGAGGCTGGGGAGCCTGTGGACTTTCCTTCCAACCCGGTCAGGAGCTTTGCTCCTTCCCATCCACAGAGGGTTTGTGCTCAGGAGCCACTCGGGTTATTCCAGTCCCCTGGTCGAAGGCACTCTTTCAAATGTCTTCGCCAGGACTTAAATTAATCCAGTCCAAGTCCCGGTCAAAGACACTCACTCAAATGTTCTCCCCAGGGCGCGAACCTGGATCACCTGATCGCCAGCGCAGTGTTGTAACCATTACGCCAGCACGGCTCCCGCAGAACTACTATAAAGCAATACACAGAAATCCAAACGCCCAGCACACACAGCTAAAACATAAGGAAAACTAAATAGTATCTTAGAATTACAAAGTAAATATACTGTGTATGGATTCATATGTGTGTGTATTCAAATACAAAGCTAACGAAAAATATGTGTGGAGTCAGTTTTACAACTGCACTACTGTACACTACAAAAACATGGGACGTTACGGGGTTCACCCTTCGTCAGCCACAATCACAAACAGGAGGCAAAAACAAACAATGCAGACAGGCTGAGCGAAGAAAGCAAAGGACAATGCACACACATTGGGAAAAAAAAGACGAACAAAACAAAAATGAGTGTATAGAAGCATGTATGTGCATGTGCGTGAATATACGAGCAACACAGCAACAATCCTATAATAACTGCAGACAAATGGTTGGATACTGCCATCAATGGTACCTATACCTTGTAGCGGTGTGGCAGGGTTGGGGGTTTTAGCATAGGGCTGACACCCCTGTCTATGCAAAAAAAAATAATGAAGTTACGGAAACAACATCAAATGAACAAACTTTGCTGCGGGATGGACATTCGGAGTCTGTGGCTCGTATGACTGTCAGTGGTGAAAGCCGAAAGGAAGCCACTGACATGAAAACGGATGTCCTGACCGCAAAACAGGATACAAGAATAGGATTTTGGAATGTCAGGACAATGTACGAGACAGGCAAACTAAGACAGGTCACGGCAGAAATGAGAAACTATAGGTTACACATCCTGGGGATAAGTGAGAGCAGATGGACAGGGGCAGGAAAAGTTAAAACAGCAACAGGAGAAACAGTACTTTACTCTGGAAGAGAGGATAGACAGCACAGTGAAGGCGTAGCCATTATTCTACAGAAAGGGATAGAAAGGACATTACTGGAATGGAAACCCATCAACAACAGACTGATACGATTGAGATTGAGAGGGAGATTCACCAACACTACAATAATACAATGCTACGCACCAACGAATGATAGCGATGAGGTCAAGGATGAATTCTATCAACAACTGCAGAAAGAAATGGAAGACACACCTAGATATGATCTTGTTATAGTAATGGGAGACCTCAATGCGAAAGTTGGTACACACAATACATATAATGAAAGAACAATGGGGAAATGCGGCAGCGGAACAGCAAACGAAAATGGGGATAAGCTAATACGTTTCTGTAGCATTAACAACCTGGTCATTGGAGGAACACTTTTCCCACATAAGGAAATTCACAAGTTAACATGGGAATCACCAAATGGTCGGGACAGAAACCAGATAGACCACATCATGGTTAACGGTAGATGGAGACATGCATTACAAGATGTGAAGGTAAGAAGAGGTGCAGATGTGGGAAGTGATCACCATTTAGTAGTAGCAAAACTGAAAGTGAAACTAAGAAGGGCTGGACCAACTGTAACTACACAGAAAAGGTTTGACATCAGCAAATTGAAGGACCCCCTTACCAGAAAAGCTTTTGCGGCCGACATTAAGAAACGATATCAATTTGCCAAAAGCCAGGAAAAGACATCGACTGATGATATAGACCAGAATTTCAACACCATTTCAACAGTATATAAGGAAAGTAGCAAATCATGCTTAGGATTCCAGGAAAGGAAGAAGCAAGACTGGATAACACCAGAAACACTAAACACCATAAAGATGAGAAAGGAAATGAAAAGAAAGAAAACAGAAGCGAAGTCCCCCAGGTTAAAGCAACTATATAGCGAACAGTACAGCCAGCTGGACAGGGAAGTTAAACGCCAAACCCAAGCCAACAAAAGGAATTTCCTAGACGATCTTGCAAAACAGGCAGAAGAGGCAGCACTGAGAAATGAACAAAGCACAGTATACAAAATAACTAAATTCATCAGCGGAAAACAAGGTGCTAACAATATTACATTAGTAAGAGATAAGCAAGGAAATCTCATCAAGACAGCAGAGGGACAGGAAACAAGATGGGCAGAGCACTTCAGAGAAACTCTGAACAAGGAAATACCAGAGACACAATTGAATGTTCCTGAGGCTGAAAACGATCTAGATGTAAATACAGACATTCCACGAAAAGAAGAAATCATCACAGCAATCAAAGGGTTAAAGAACGGTAAAGCTCCGGGCCATGATAACTTAAATGCAGAGCTATTTAAGACAGACCCTGAGCTAGTAGCAGAACTATTAGAACCACTATTTGCACAAGTGTGGAAAACGGGGACAACACCATCAGAGTGGAACAAAGGAATAATTGTCAAATTGCCCAAAAAGGGAGATCTTGCAGACTGCAATAATTGGAGAGGAATCACTCTTCTCTCAGTTCCCAGCAAAATACTAGGCAGGATAATTATACAGAGAATTTCAAAGGCAGTAGACTACAAACTGAGGAAAGAACAAGCAGGATTTAGAAAGAACAGAAGATGTGTAGACCATATATTCACTCTCAGGAACATTATAGAGCAGTGCTCAGAATGGCAAAGACAGCTTTACATAAATTTTGTTGATTTTGTAAAGGCTTTTGACAGCATACATAGGGACAGTTTATGGAAAATACTGAGGGCTTATGGAATTCCAAGCTGCATAGTGGCAATCATTAAAAGCCTCTATGCCAACTTTACGTGTAGTGTTGGGCAGAGCAACCTAACCTTCGAGGTGAAGACAGGAGTACGACAGGGATGCCCCTTATCAACCACTCTTTTTTTAACAGTCATAGACTGGGTGATGCGCCAGACAACAGAGGGCAGTCCAAGAGGAATAAGATGGACTACATTTTCTACATTGGAAGATCTGGAATATGCAGATGACATTGCACTGCTGGCACATTCACATCAACACATCCAGGAAAAAAACGGATAGACTTAATAAATTTAGCCAGCAGGTGGGCTTGAACATCAATTTAAAGAAGTCTGAGGTCATGACGCTCAATGTGAGCAACCCTGAGCCCATATCAGTAAGGAATCAGCAATTGGTACAGACAGATACCTTCACATACCTAGGAAGCATAGTAACACCAGACGGTGGGGCAGGCAAAGACATCAACATCAGAATGAATAAGGCAAGAACAGCCTTCTTTAGCCTAAATAACATCTGGAAGTCCTCCCAATACAGCACAAGCACAAAATTAAGATTATACCAGAGTTGCGTGCTTTCTGTGCTTCTCTATGGTGCGGAATGCTGGAGAGTCACAGAGAAGGAAATGTCAAAATTGTCCTCTTTTCACTCAACATGCCTAAGAAAAATTCACCGCATCTTTTGGCCGAATACCATCACCAACCAAGATCTGCTTACTCGTAGCAAGCAAGAGGACATGCACACCATCATAGCTGGCAGACGCTGGAGCTGGGTTGGTCATGTCCTCAGAAGAGACCCTGATGCCATCACAAGAACAGCTATGCTTTGGACCCCTGAAGGTAAGCGAAAGAGAGGCCGACCAAAAACAACTTAGCGGAGGACTGTGGAGGCTGAGATGCAAAGAATGAACCAGAGTTGGGGCACTGTACGAAGGATGGCCACCGACCGTGCAAAGTGGAATCAATTTGTTGTTGCCCTACAAGACGCCACTAGGCGTGATGGCCACTGACTGCTTTGACGGTCGGTGGTTAAGGATCGAAGAAGAAGAAGAATGGTTGGATAATTACTACATACATAAATAAAACCCAACAATGATGTAGTAAGTAGTTCCCAGGGGTCTCTGAGAAGACAAAGAAGGAACAGAACAACTGCTACTTTGGTTATGTTGTATGAGGCGATTAATGT
Organism: Oreohelix idahoensis; assembly: GCA_024509875.1. Classification (NCBI taxonomy): domain Eukaryota; kingdom Metazoa; phylum Mollusca; class Gastropoda; order Stylommatophora; family Oreohelicidae; genus Oreohelix; species Oreohelix idahoensis. The sequence goes on along the minus strand of JAMPIV010008023.1, from coordinate 5,180 downwards.
GAGGTTATGTTGTATGAGGCGATTAATGTGAGGTTCTGTTGTATGAGGCGATTAATGTGAGGTTCTGTTGTATGAGGCGATTAATGTGAGGTTCTGTATTGGGATGCGACCTCAACAAATGAAATAAATAACAAAAAAACCACCTCTACAAGAGCACACAAATGCTTTAGTGCAAGCTTCCCACAAGGGGATCAGCAACAGTGGTGGCTCCATGCTCCATCAAGATCAAATAGGGAAATATTGATGATGATGACAATGCATCCTCTAGCCTGCAGACACTAGCGAATGGCCTCTGCAAACATTTGCCTGTACATCATATGTAATCTTTAAAACCAAAAAATATACTTTCAATAAATGATCAACTCTGCCTAGGCCAGTCCCAAGCCCAGCTGATAAAGGAGGATGGCGGCATGCATGGAGGCCATAAGGAGGTAGCCCCTCCACCTTGCAAAGGCAGAACAGACCAATCCCCTGTTTGCCTTAAAACATGATTACAAGTAAAACCTCTACACCCCATGGTAGAAGAGGGGCGACTAAGTAAGCAGTAAGTAAATGATAAAACAATAAATATTCGTTAAAAAGTATTCATATTATTTATTTGTTTGTTTCACAAAATACAATATTGTCCTGCGTGACTTTAATTCTGCCGAATGAAACGATGAAGATAAGCTTTGAAAGTTACAAGACAACTTGTTATTTTGCCCTAACTTTGCTCATGTTAAGTGTGCATGGTCAAAAACTGAATGAACAACTGTGCCAGGATCAGAATAAAAAGGAAAGGGTACTGAAGAAAGTAATACGCACTGTGAGATACACAGTGTTTTGTCAAATGACACGGCTGAGACAAAGATTCATCCATCGGTAAGATCTCATGTGACAATGCTAACTTGTCTAGTTTTGTCTGCCATCCACTGAAATTTCTGTTTTCCATGCTGAATGCGGCACTCCAGCATTGGTCATAGCCGATGTTATCACTTGTGTGATGATGAGAATCTACAACGCTATTTTTGTCTGATAAGATTGGTGATGTTAAAGATAAATTTGAAACATTGGCATTGTTTAGTAAGCCATGCTGTCCTGTCTGCAAGAAGCCATAGCAGCCGTATACACCTTCTTTGTCACCTTGTGTATCTTCTGATGACTTCATGACTGCTAAACTTCTCAGCAGCCCATTCATGTGGCCGTCAACTTCTGCTACTTCCTCCATTTTGTTTATAATAAAATACAACTCCTCCTTCAGCTCAATAATCTTCCCAACCATTTTGCACTGGTGTTGTATTAGAATCTCTAAATCTTTACTGAACTGGAAAAGGCTCGTATCTGCCATGGCTGATTGTAATAAGGACATTTTTTGTGAAGGCGATGCGATGGCTATCAGTTTTTCTGACACACTTTCTAGAGGTGGGGTATTCCTGGGATATTTAACTGACCTAGATTCACGAGCATGTCTCTGTACTATGTCAACCTCGCTATGTGGCTGAGCAGAACTCTCATGACCCATCACCTCTGACCTAGACCTGCTACAGCTACTACTGTTGACCCTAACATCAATATCGAATGTGTCTGCATTGTTTCCTAAATTTTGGTATAATGTTTCACTCTTCACAGCCTTATTCGAGCTGAATGGTGCTGATGACTTTGTTCTTGGCTGGCCCCAGTATTTTTTCACATTCTTATAACTATTGAGCTTTCCAGACTGCCTGATTATGTCTGGTGAAAATGACAGCTCAGATGACATAGTCTTGGTCACAGGGAACACTCTGTCACTGTCATGAGAATGGTTGCCCCCTTGTGTGTCTTTTGTACCCAAATCACGGTTGCATCTCCTTGCAGTTCTGGCATGACTGTCATCTGTTACATATGCAATATAGAAATTATGGAGTTAAATTTATAGATTAACAAAGAACTATATAAATGAATATTTTGTACAGCAAATATTGGCTCATGCTCCTAGAAGTGTGAGATAAATATTTAGAAGTAACAAAACACAAAATCAAAGTAAACAAAACAGAAAATGAGGACAGTGGGGACAAAATCTGAGCAAATCTATTAGCGTACATCTCTTTCTAATTCTGACACTCAACCTGACCACAGCTCAAACTGCACAGTTTAAGAACAAGTACTGTTGTTGTTGAGGGATCCAGCGGCCATGGGAACAAAGCCCTTTGGCACTGTAATACTGGGGTGTCTGTGGACTTTCCTACCAACCCGGTCAGAAGCTAATCAGCATCATAGCTCCTTCCCATCCACAGAGGGTTCGTTTTGCAGAGGGAGTCTCCTAGACTCAGCGACATATTACACCAGGCCCACTATGACGTGCGTGCGTTGTCAAGAGGTTTGAGTCTCCCTACCCTGCAGAGGAGGTCGTAACCTCGAGACGATCACCGAGACATGCGCCGGCACGAGCAGCCGGGTGTCAGACAGTGACGAACCTGCACTGGGGCTTCAGAGGCGGTCAGTCAACGGCCAGTAATGGGCTTTGTTGTACTGTTTTGGCGTATGTGCTGTGCCCACTGCAGGTCAATTCTCTACCCTGCATGGGGACTATAGTGCCACTGCCACCGCATCTATTTGCCCATGGACGTGCTGCGGTGGCAAAGCCACCGCTTTCACTGGTCTGCCGAAAGGACATCAAGTACTAAAAGTTGCTACATGAAGTTTTCTACCAATGACTGTGGTCCACATCTCTTCCAACAGTTGCCTTTTTCAAGGAGTAAGGGAAAGATGATCACTAGATTAGTCTTATGTCTTGGCCAACTACAAAAACAATGTTGTGGCCATGGTCTTCATGAAGTCTATTAAAAGTGGAAAGTATGTTAAGGAGTGGGTGTCAACAATCGCCATCTCAAAGATATTTGATATAATAAATACTTTACATTTGTCTTCTGTAATTTCAAAACTCATTTCCTCTGTTTCCTTCAAGGCAAGAAAATCCACAACAAAGTCCCAAGAAGCCTCGCACCCTTTTACAGCATCTTAAGGAGCCTTGCACCCCTTTACAGCATCTTAAGGAGTCTCGCACCCCATTATATTCTAGCTTGCAAAAATTGCAAGAAATGCACACACAAAAAAAGAGATAAAAGTATGTTTTTTTACATGAAATCAAAAGAAAACTATCATTTTATTTATTCCTTTAGTGTGTGCAGTGAGCCCAGAAAATGGAAAACTGATCATCAGAGGTACATGATTTAAAAAGCATGTAAGAGTAATGTCCAGCATTTACCATACAGCTGTAGACATAGTGAATATAATTTTCTTGAATATAACCTGCACTAACATTTGAAACCTTTTGGAAAAAAGGTTAAGTTCAATATGTTAATGAATTCACACTGTCAGCAAGTCTCTATTAAAACTACCAAACAATAAATTCTTTAATATCTAGACATGTGCCCTAATATAACAACTCAACTTGTGTCTAAGTCACGCCTCGCCAAAATGAGACAAGCCTCGCCAAAATGAGGCAAAGCTTGAACTACAACAACAAAAATTGCACATTGTCTGGGTTATATTTTGTGCAAAATATATTTGAGTTATCTGTATTATAATGTGTTTATGATGAATCACATTCTAAAATATCTGGTGCATCTCACACTCCAAGAAGGCGGATATCGTACCCTCAGATCATGCATGCCCGGGGGTGCATGCACCCCTGGTTAAGAAGCACTGCTCTAGAAGAACTCTGTAAGCAGCAAGTGAGATCCTTCGTTGTCAACACCCATATAAAACAAACAGTATTTTCAAACATAAGTGCTGAATTCATTGAATATATTGTACTTAAAATTAACCTACTTCAAAAAGAGTTGAATGTTACTGCTGGTTATATTGAAAAAATATATATTCACTTTATGTACAGATGTATGAAGTGTATTTAAGAAAATTAGTTACGTCAGGTGATGATTTCATCCCATGACTTGTTAAGTTTACCTTTCAAGTACACATCCCTAAATTATCACCTCAAATACATTTACTGTCAAGTGGTGTACAAAATTGGCAACCTCATCAAGTAAAACAAATTTCTACAGAAACCACTACTTCAAATGAACATGAAATGCCTTGGTGCAGGCTTCCTGCTAAACAGGCTAACTGCAGTCATGACCACTAGCTCCTTAAGGAATGAAAAAGGAGAAAGAAGAGTACACGTCATTAATAAACTACTTCTGATACTTGTCAACAGATATCACCTCTGATACATGCCAACCAAATGCCATGTATGACATATGTCACCAAGTTACCATCTCTAAATGTACATCACACACTGCCAAGCTGACATCTCAAAAACCATTTTTCTTGACATATTGCTCCAATATATTATTATACAAGTTACCAATCTACCATCTGTCATGTTACCAAGTCATATGTGTTAAAAAACTACATGTATCACTAAGTTATTATTCTGGATAATAAATAACAAGTTCCTTGAGCAGAACAGAAGGACTCAAATGATATTACAAGATTACCAATATGGAAGTGATGGAAAAAAACTAGACAAATACCACAAGAATAAGAGCTGAGGAAAGACACTGCATTGGGAAACACATGGCGATCAAGAGAAATCAAGTCCAACATGAAAAGAAGAATCTTCAACTCAAATGTCGTCAGTCCTATTGTATGGCTCTGAAACATGGAGAACAACAAAAACAACAACCAAAAAGCTACAGACTTTCTTAATGGGTGCTTGCGCAGAATAGAAGGATTGAAATGGTACGACAAAGTCACAAATGTGGAACTGATGACAAGAACCAGACAAGTGCCAGTGGAACAAGAGTTGAGAAGAGACGCTGGAGATGGATAGGACACACATTGAGGAAACCTGTTGATAGCATCACAAGGCAGTCCTTGTTCTGGAATCCCCAGAGAAAGAGAGGCAGAGGTAGACCAAAAAAACACATGGAGAAGAAAACTAGATACAGAGGTAAAAATGATGAGGAAAACATGGAAAGAACTTGAGCGGATGGCACAGGACAGGAGGACTTGACATGTGTTTGTTGAAGGCCTACTCTTCTTGGGGGAGCTAAAAGGTATTGACTGATTGAAAGATGCCTGCTTTTGATAGGACATACACTGAGCAAAACAGCTGATAGCATTACAAAATGGTCCTTTTTCTGGAATACCCAGGTTAAGAGAAACTAAGGAAGATTTAAAAACACATGTTTAAGGAAACTGGAGACATACACAAAAGA